>JANHGN010010371.1:14192-47481 GCA_024605025.1 Megaceryle maxima | reverse complement strand
AAGAAACCCCCGTGTGGGGATGACATTGGGTTTTATGTGCCTCAGCAAAACAAAAGATATATTGTTCTGTTTTGGTTTTGTTTTTTTTTTTTTTTTTTTTTTTTTTTTTTACATGCTTTGGAGAAGAAAGTAATTCTATAACTTGTGGATTTTTGACAGAAAAAGTAAAACTGGCATGATTTACAAGTGTTCAGCAAATGTTATCAACAAATGTGAGGAAATTAATCTCTATGTATATATTTTTTTAATGCAGTTCAGCAGCCAAAACAGAATAAAACACCATTTGCTTGTTTTCTCTCTTACTGACATAAAAACCAGAACAAACTCATTTTGATAAGAAAACATGTCACAGACACATTGTTTAAAGCCTTTTTTTTTCCTGTTTAATGGCATTAAAAAAATAAAAATATTGATTCCTAAGAGACAGAGGAGCATGTGTGTAGTCAGTGAATGCAGTAGTCCTGCACTAGGCAGAAAGCCTGCAATCCTTCCCGGGTCTCCGAAGAGCTCCTGATCCAGGGCAGTCTGCAGAGCATCTCCCTTGATTCCTACTCTTGGGGCTTGTGTTTAGGGCACTTGGGGAAAGAAATCACTTGGCTTATAGCCATTTCACTTAAGTCCTTTTACATAAGCTGGAGACATGTCAATAAGAGAAATCAAGTCTTTGCATATCCTAGAGTGTGTTAATTAAAGTAGCGTTGATTTCAACATCATAGTTTCACAGTATCCCGTGCCCCTTTTCATGTGCAGCTCTCTGATGTTTATCATTCCAAGATACAAATTTTGCTTTTGTTGGTTTTATTTGTTGTACAAGATACAGTACCAAAAACACACAGCAGGTATCTCCAGGAAAGGTGTAAAATTATTTGTCTTAGGTCAAAAAGTCCACCAGAAGAAACTTTTGTGTTTCATTTTTGTAAAAGATTTTTGATTTTTTGCTATTGATCAATTATTTTTCTTTCAGAGTAACTGTTGCATGGGATGGACTTTCAGTAGGGAAATGTAGAGATCGCATCGAGCAGCCGTCTAAGTTGTTGAAAAACCCAGTTGTAGTCAGAAATTGCAATGAGTGGCTGCCTGTATCTGGAGGCAGCATAATCCTTTCATGAAATTATGGCCTTTGTCTCTTGGTTTCAAAAGTACAAATACAGGAAAAAGTACCATTGTAAACTACCTCATTGGTTATAGGACATGGGTTTAAGTTTATGGTTGGGTGAGCTGAGGAGACGACTCGATTATTTATGAAAGGTAACCAAGCAGGATTGTTGCTACTAGCCAGTTAAACATTCAACAGAAAATAAGAATAATACAGTCTTTATGAAAGAAAACTTCAGGTAAACCAGAAGCCCTGGTTCTGCTGAAATTGGACTATGCCTTCACATGAAGTCCAGAGGCCGAGTGACCCAGGGCTGTGTAATGGTGTTTTCAATGCAGTTAATTTATATCATGAAGCTGTAGAGCACCAACCTCTGCTGAGGCTCGTGGCTACAGTCCACACGTGATATCGCCAAAGATTGTTTATGTGCAGAAAATTCAGTGATAGCGATGTCTCTTGGCAGCCTTTGGAAAGTGTGGTTATTAAAAACCCTGTGTTTCTCATTAGAACAACTCTATTGTACATATTATTTAAATATAGATTACTAATGAAATGCCTTTTTATTGCTTTCCCTGTGAATGCTGTCAGCGTAAAGTTAATTTGCAGTGTTATGTAAATTCTGTTTAACTTCAATCAAGTTTTTAATTATGTTTTTACCACAGTAATTCCCATTTGATTTGCCATCTCCTGTTAGGTATTTAACATTGCACAGGGTGTTTTTTTCCTTCTTCTCCAACACCACCCCCCTCGCCCTTTAAGTATTCGATGTCACCTGGAATAGAGCCTCACTCTAAAGCTGGGTGACTTTGATTTCCTTTCATGCAAGTATGATTTAATGAAGAAGAATTACACAAAACCAATATTGGAAATGCTTTATTGTGATGGTATTGATTAGCAAAATTAAAATTAGACAGAACTGCCTCTGAGAAGACATCCAGCTATTTCATGTGCTCTTTCCTTCCAGCTATTTTCGTTTGCTCGCCTTCCATTCGGTTGCTCCAGCTCAGTGAACCTTGGATGCTGACAGCCCTTGGATTTCATTTAAAATGTCAGTTACTATTTAACACCTGATGACCACTCAGTCTGTGGCCACCTTGCATAGATACCAATTGTCCTCACAAATGTTTGCTTACCCGCTGAGTGGATAAATGGACCATTTTTGGCAAATTGTCAGCACATTAATCACTTGTGAGATAGGAATTGTCAGGCAGCATCTCAGCTCTAGATAGATATTTTCAGCTCTCGATATATATTTTTCAAATCTTCTTCTGATGAAATGAAGTGGAAATAGTTGAAGTTGAGTCTATCTTCAGAGGTCATGGCAAAAAGCCTTCTAAAAGGCTTGTGTGGTATTTTGTGTATTTATGTAGAAATCTTAGTATGTTCATGTGAAAAGATGGGGATTGGTTTTATACAACTGTGTTTATTTTTAATATTAAAATACACTTTTTTTTTTTTTTCTGAAATCAGGGCTTCCTTGAACTCAGTGATTTTTTGCTCAAAAACTGTTCATGCTCAAGGAGAAACTATGTAGAGGATTTGTGGCACATTCTGAATCAGGCACTCTTGAAGTGGCTCAGATGGATCCTCAAAATTAGCAGCAAAATGTGAAATCTTTGCTTTGGGAACATACTATAAAGCATAATTTAATTGCTATCTTAAATTACTTTCAGGACACTCACTTGCAAATTTATTTCGGGAAGGTTTGGATTATAAAGAACATAACAGTAGCCTAACTGTCTTGCTATTTCAAGCACTCAAGATACTTAGCTACTGATTTTATTTAAAAATGTGGGTTTGAGTAATTAGCAAACTATTATTTGTAGTATGCTTGTACATTTTTTCGTCCCCAGTTTGGGCTGGTATTCTAGCATTGTTCAGATAATACTGTCAAATCACCAGGTCTCTGGTAGGAATGAAAGGGGAAGAAATAATTGACTCTCCCTCCTCAAAAATTACATTTTATATGTAACTATTGCAAAGCATTTGATTGAGATGGGAATTGTGTTAGTTTCTCATGGGAGTTGTTTGAATTTCCACTGTTTAAAAATCAATTCAACTTGATGAGTGGTGGATTCAAGCAGTGGAACCCATTAGGACAATTTTGTATTGCCAGTTGCACCCTGTTTAATCTTTCTGTTGGGAGGTAATTAAATTGAACTCATTAATTTGCACAGATGTTGAGTGTTTCCATCAAACTTGCCTTTCTCCACCCTCACCTGGCCTTTCTGCCCAGGTGCAGGGCACTGCCAGCAGCCAGAATGGACCAATGTACAGATGACTGTGATCTTCTGGTGTGGGGCATAAACTCTTCCTGCAGCCCAGGCCAACCGGAAGCCTTGGGCTCTGAGCTTGGTGTTAAGCTGGCAGGCATAAAGATAATTGCCTGAGCTAGACGGGCTGCCTTTGGAGGTATGCCTTTGTATGGTAGTTCTCTTGTAAGCTCCATATGTAGGAGTTTGTTTTGACTTGTTTTTTTTTAAAGCTAGTGTCTGTAAACTCTCAAATCTGCTAGATTCCTGGGGCTTCTGAATGCATTTGGTGCTTTATCAATATGTTGGCAAAGAAATACTGACGTTTGGTAAGTGCTGCGTGGATTTTGATATCTAGGTTTAATTTCCTTTGCAACTATGTTTTCTCAGGAGAATTTAAAGCTGGTAAAAAGTCCCAGTGTCCAAGGCTGACCATATGTATATTCTTCTACGTGTGCAAAAGCCCTCAGGAGAACAGTAGTCCTCACTAAACTCAAAATTAAGTTGGTTGTGAGAAGGTGCTTTCTGTTGGTCATCCTGACATTTTAGAAGTTTCAGCAGTGTCTGGTATGCTCTTCAGTGTCTGATTGCCCTGAGTGTGATGCTTGATGCCTGTGGTGTGAGCTCTTCTGTTCATTATACACAGCAGAGTTTGTCTGGTGAGTGACAGACCTAGAAAAGACCCGTATTTCACTAAAAATCCTTTGGACTAATAAGGTAGATAAATAGTTCTCTCTTTGAGCTCACTTCTTGTTGGTTAGTAAAGGTGTGGTGTGTATTTTGCTATATTTAGCTAGTTTCTAATACTCTAGTGCCACCATTGAAATCATAAATAAGCTTCTCTTATTTTCTTGAATCGGTCTATCCAAAATTTTGTGCCGGTTCAGAATCTGAAAATGAAGTCTAGGTCCAGGATCATGTGATGACATCCAGACTTTAGAAAATATGCATGCTCCCAAGAACTCCTAAAATTGTTTTGTCAGGGTTTTTGCTGTCACTGAGTAGATTCTGTTGCAGGGACACATAATTGCTTAGAGAAGAAAGGTCTTTAGACCGAAACTTTTAGCTGTTAATACCTTACTGGTTGTGTGGGTGCTATGAGGAAGGAACTGAAGTGAAATGAGTGCTGGATCCACCGTGTTATCCTGGGATTACAATGCACTTAGAGGATAAATCTCAAAATAAATAAAATATGTTTTTTCTTTCCTTGAAATTAAAGCAAGGTTTGTAAGACCATCACAGTGCCATGGCATACCTCTGCTGAACTGGTGAACCACTGGGGACATTTCTAACTCATGTTCATGTGCCTGAGATTGTTCTAAGGCATTTCAAACATAAAAGTGCCCAAAGTGCATGCAATACTTCACCAGAAAGTAGTTTCTCCAGTAAAACACATTCTTGGTGAGGTGACAAGTAAACAGCTAGAGAATTTTCTGTTGGTATTTTCCCAGTAATATATTAATGCTTGCTGTATGGGAGATGTAAATGCTCTATTTCCTACATCTTTTGCTTTGAAAAAGACCTTTGTAAAGATAATAAAAAACTACCACCAGGGGTTTTTGTTTTGTTTTGTTAATTTTGGAGTGGGGTGTGTGCGTGTTTGTTTGTTGTTGTGTTGGTTTGTTTGGTGGTTTGGGGTTTTTTTCTTTTTTTTTTTTTTTTTCCTTCTAATACTCCAGAAACAAGTGTTGCTCGAGTTCTTGCCATACAATGCAAGTGTTCTTGAATCCTTTCCAAAATGAGTGAAATCATAACTAGTCGTGTGGCTGGTTTTCCTATTTAAGTGCGCAGTTCAGTCTAGGTTGAGCTGGAAGTGCCTGAATGTCTAAGCTCTTGTGGAGAGATGAGGCCAAGCAGAAGGGAATGCCATTAGCAGGCAGTGACACTGACAGCAGAGCTATTTAGACAGCTGCACGTGTCATATCGTGTACTTGGGTCTCAGTCGCGCTGCTATTTCTGTCTCATTAGCACAAATCATAGCATCTACTCTTAGCGAGCGTGAGCATGCTCCTTGGCTTATCTAGAGGTGCTTCCTTATTTCAGCGAGAGTTTAAATATTACGCTAAAAATTCCAAGTCTAGCAATGAGCTGCTGCTGTTACTGCAGAGCTCAAAGCAGTGAGACCAAGCCAGGAGATGGACACCTTACCCCTTTGCAGGCATTTCAAAATGGTATCACAGTGGTGCTTGTCTAGACTCGGAGAGGCAGTGCTGCTGACCGAACAGTACTGACCCTGTATGATGTTTGTATTTAGCAAGGCAAGCTATTGACGTTGTTCAAGAAAAATGTCTATAGGAAAATCCTCTGTCTGCTGGCTGTTGCAGGTTCAGTGGGCAGGTACACATAATAGATACTGTCTGCAAACACAAAGGCTTAAAATGTGCCTTAAAACCGAGAGAGAAAAAGGAGCAGTTTTCATATTATCACCAAACTCCAGGAGATGTAAACGTTGCTTAAAATTTCACCGTGACTTCCATTGTATGTTCAGTGTGATAATTCAAAGCAACTCTAGACAGTATTATGCTGAATTAAGGAACTTGGAGGAGGGTAAAACAGGATAGTGGTGGTGATTTTTTGGGATTTTGTTGTTATTGTAAAATACTTGCTCGTGCTAAGCCATCTTGTTTCTTGTACTTAGACTATATTCACTGACACTGACCTGACTTGTCCTTGTTTTCCAAAAAGTTTGTGTTTGCTACAGGAGACATATGTTGTATTTCATTGAATAGTAATGTGAAAGTATAAATCCAGTTTAAGTGTTAAGTTGCATTTCAGTAAGGCTAGTTACCTGCTGAGCTGCCAGCACTCCGTTCTTTGTATGGCAAATTCATTTCAAGACTTCATAAATTCTGCCCATTGTTGCTAATAGTGTCCTATGTGTTAGACACAGCTCCAACTACACCTGCAATCCTGTGTACGTGTGGAGAAATAAGTCACTCTGAAGGGAGAGTTCCTGTTGGATGCCCAGAAATAACATCCCCAGGATTTTTTTTTGATAGTTACAAATATAATAGATTTCTTGATTTACAGATTTGCTATGTGTGTACTGTTTGAAGAGCAGTGCATGTATTTGCTTATTTCAGAACTGTTAATAACAGCTTACCATTTTAACAAAGTTATGAGGCCCATAAAAGGACATAAGCCAAACAAACTCAGTGTGTTGATTTAATATTTCTCCACATGGATTTTCTGAAAATCTTTCACTTCATTCAAAATGAAGGAAATGAGAGTTAAGTTTGTCTGTCCCTGACTACCTGTCCTGTGTTCTGAAGGAACACACGTCCTACTTTATTTATGTCCCAGGTTTAGCATTGCTGTAACTTCTTGTGGTTTAATTATTTTCTCAATGAAGACAAGAAATAGAGGAAGATTTTAAATTTTTTTTGGATGAGATGAAATAGACCATGCCATTGAGGTCTAGGAGAAGTCTTACTGGGGAGTAATTCATGTGGTCATCACAAAGACAATTGCCATTGGTGGTCTCTTGAGCTTCAGCTGTTTTTAGCACCACCTGTGAATTGTTGACACAGTAACAACTCCTGTATCTGTTACCATACTGCCTTCAGGCTTCCTAGTTAACTGATGCTAAAGGCATCTATTTTGCTGTCCAGAAATATTTGATAATAATTTAATCTGGGGAATAAATAATCAGTAATGATATTTCTTGAGGACATAGTCAAGTAATAGTAGGTGTTTTGAACCATGATTTCCTTAATTCAGTACTTGAAATATTTCATGTGGTATCAGCATTGATGAACTGAACTAAAGCTGTGTAGAGCATGTGTTCTACTTGCCAAGTGAACTGCGGGGGAAACATGGTTTTGAAGAAATACAAAATATGTGAAAGGAGCTAGGCTGGTGTCTTTTCATGTTGCTGTTTTACTTCTGAAGCAGCGATGCCAGCACCAGGCTATAAATGCAAACTTGCCTTGTACAGTCCTGTGCTGGTCAGAGATGGGCAGGAGGGGAGGGAGGCAGCAGTGCAGGAAGAAGCCTCTGGAAAGGAGACACACAATTCCACTTACAGGGCATCTTTTGCAGGGTTGCACATGTGTACGTGTGTCTTGGCTGGTGAGTCACCAGCAGCCTTAGCGGAAAGCGCCAGTGGCCAGACTCCTTGTGCTGTACATTAAATGGGACTGAACAGCAATCCAGTTGCTGTCCTCCTTCGTCTGCAAACAAGCAGCAGGGTGTCTGTGCCTCAGTTTCAGGAAAGATAAGTGGAAACCAGTACAGCCTCTCTGTGTAAGGGGATGGAATGGAGTAAAACCACTTCAAGCAATTTGTGGAAGAGCCCTTTCAATGGGAATGGTTGTTTTCACATTTTTGTCTTGGAGACCCCTGAAGCTGCCTGCAGAGTTTGGGTTGCTGTCTTGCTGCTTGCTGTGCACACCGGCAGTTAGAGCCAGACTTGGTGTTAATCAGCTGTGATTCATTGTGCCTTTACCCTACAAGGTCTGATACTGAATAGATTTGAAACCTTTGATATGTCTTTTCCCAGTTTGTTTCCACATCTCACTTCCTCCCATTAATTTCCAGGGCCGTAGGGATCTTTGTTTTTACGCTGCTGATGCTGGCCCCAAACACACGCAAACACGCAGCTGGTTACGTCTCTGCCTGCCAGGCTCAGGAGCAAATCCTTTCTGCACGAGTGCGCAGTCCGCGCAGTCTTCTCCCTGCTCCCATCTGGATTACGGTTGCATTAAGGTCTCTTACGTGTGTGATATTTTAACTCAAATGGGTTATAATAAATTTCATCAGAATAAGCAGTGCCTTTTATGTGTCATGAATTTTCCCTTTTCCTAATACGCTTCCTCCCAGTTTATATACTGATAAGCTCGACATTTAAATACTCCCACAGCAGGCTCAAGGTGCAGAAGTGGGTCATGCAGAGCTATCGAGAGAACCGTGACTTTTATAACCGGCTGAGTAGGAAGCTCGCGGCTACTCAGATTTCTGTGAGGATGACTGCCATTGCTGAAAGGAGAGAAATACAGCACGCTTTCCGTTTAGAAGCGTTTTGCACACATGAGTTAACCTTTTCAGTCCTCTGGTGTTAGGTGGGGAAATGTTGTTGCTTCAGGTGGGGAAACTAAGGCAGGAGGTTTGTGTGTCCCCTTCTCCCGCATGGCTGCGGCTTGGTGCTGACCCACAGGCTTTGCTCTGCCTTGCTGCTCTGCTTGGGCTCACAGCACAGCTGCAAAGTTACCTGGTGTGATACAGGTTTGGATCATTCGCTGCTGTACCGCTGCCTGGGTCTGGGATCCTGTTAGCATAACACTTCCGGTAACGCCGTGTGGGTCGTGGAGCTGGGAAACGTTAGGTTGTGTATTGGCCGACTCAAGTTACCTGTGTGGCGTTGGGTTGTTTTTTCAGCTTTTCTTCTACCCCTCCACCCCTACCCCGTTTTTGGCCCCAAATAGTTCTGCACGCTGAAAAAAATAACTTGATTAATTTGGTTTACAATTCTCCAGTGAGAAGTCAGAATGTGTTTTCATGACAAAAAGCAAATGCTTTCATGTTGTAAAAGAGAACAAAAATTATTTTTTTTACTATTTTTCTTACCTCATGTTAATAGGTTTTGAAATACCTATATTATCCATACACTTGTATCTGTACCAAGCTTATCACTTCTATTATATACCATATAATCCAAGAGTGACCCTACTGCACTACGGCTCAGAGATCCCCAAAGTACTGAACGATTGTTAGTGGCACTCAGTTGAGAGATTGCTGTTGGAATCTTTTGGTGCCCTAAAATCCTTTGAAAAATGTTATGTTTATCCACTGTGGTACTAGATTGTTTGGAAATTGTCATCTCATTTGTCTCTTGATTGCCTTCAAGGTTTGTGCAAATTAATTTTTATTTCTTTAAAGTTTTCATAGTTCATTCTTTCTTTTGAAATAATGTTACTTAAAATGCACTTAACACTCATTGTAAAAACACTCATTGTAAGAATTTCTTGCTTCATTTTGCATGCTAAAGGAAAACTATAAAGGTCATTTTGGTGAGTAATTTTATCTGGGATTTTCTCCTACTGGTTGAAACCACACGACACTGATAACTATTTACATAATCCCTAAAAACTGGTAGTCAGATTGTGCACGTGTGCACAATTGTGCAGGAAAGCCTAGTGTAAACAGGCGAGTTGATTTATTCTGAGGTGTACGGTTTGACTGTAAAGCTGTGTAACAGAAGGTGGGGAAAAGGCAGAATTCCTCTGTTTCTTTTAACTTAAGGAGTTGGTGAATTGTGAGTCCTCTTCTAGAAAATGGATCTTTGTTTGTCTGAGTGAATCTATAAAACCCCTTGAAATTGCCATCTTTTGGCTGTTAGCCAGGTAGTTTACTAAACAAGCTGCATTGATTATTTAAACCAGAGGTTTGTTTTGTTTTTCTTTTATGTTAACATTGGGTTTGGGATATATAGTATTGCATCATTTACCTTCATGTTCTATAAATTCAGCCATGTAAGGTATATTTAATCCCATATCCTCTTCCGAAGCTGAAGAAAAACATTATTTTCTTGACATACAGCGAACCATAGTGAATCCTGCTGGCAGCTTCAAGCAAAAAAGAAGCCAGTGTGGTGCCCTTCATGAAACCATTGTGTGTCCTTCAGCAGTGATCCTAAAAATTAGCAACCAACGAGCAAACATCATGCATTTTTGTGTGCGTGTGTGTGCAGTTGGTGTTGAAGGTATGGCAGGCTTGGAACTTTATTATTATTGCTGAGGAGGGAGCTGTGCTGCTCTAGCTGGTGCCTGACCAGAGGAAGGCCTGGTTGGAATAGCTAGCTGCTCAGACTGACAACAAATAGCTTCGTTTTGGAGATAAAATCTCTCCCCCTTTCACCTCCCACCCGAGTCTAAGATGGTTAGAATGGATTCCTTTTAGTGTGACGATGAAGAACATTGCTGCCTTTTGTTAAAGCAGAGAGTTTAAAAAGTGAACACTACCAAAGGATGGGAAAGTTCACAGCAGCATAAAGATGGTGTGGAAGGAAAGTTTAGTTAGCCACTCTATTGATGTTTCTGTCTGTGGACCTGGTTAAAACAACAATCTGATTTAAAATGGTTTTGTGAATGTTTCTTGCTAATGCAAAAGTACTTCAGTGCAGGGTTGTAAGCAACAGAACTCCTGTTTTGATGGGCAATGTACATGGCAAAGGGACGGAGCAACAGCAGTGGATCTGAAAATATCTGTGGGGTCAATTCCCCAGTGTGGCTCTTGGGCTTGTGATGATAATTTTATTTAAAACCTTTCCTTCTGGAGTCAGATGCTTGTTTAAACCAATCTGATAAGATAGTTTTCCACTCCTAAAGTTCCAAGCAATGCTAAATCCATAAGAAAAATGGAAAATACAATTTAAGTTATGTCAGAACAGTTGAAAGAACAAGTAACATCATTTCAGGATTGTTTTGGAAGTTTGGATGGTTGCTTGACTGTTATGGTCATTTGTGGTTTTAAACACAGAAATAGCTTGACGTTTGCTTGATTTTTTACTTTGAGACCTTAAAAATAATGGAAGGTTACTATTGAAGCTCTTCTCACCTACCATGGCATTTGAGAATAACATCCGTAGCCTAATAACAAAAGACAGAAAAATAGACCATGCCACCTCCTCATGGTATTATTTACTGTATATGCACCATGTCATTTGTACATTTCTGTCCTGTTTTTCACATCCTATGCATTTCATTTGTAAGTAACTGTCTTCTGGCAGCAGCTACTATGGTATTTTATGGGTGCTGCAGAAACAGCAATCACAGTTCTTATGGGAATTAATCAAATTGGGGGGACTTGCTTTTCTTTCACTTAGGGAACTGTAGCAAAAGTTTTAGTTTTACTTGGGCCTCTTTTTAATTAGAATCCCTTATGGATTTGTTTTTTAAAAAAAAAACAAACCAAAACCAAAAGAAAAAAAACCCAAACAAACCAAACAAAAAAACCAAACAACAACAAATAAAACAAACAAAACCCCTCCAAAGCAACAATAAAAAAACCTCTACCACCACCACCGCCTGCACCCCACACCCCAAAAACCAACCAACCAAAACCAAATGCCACAATAAAACCCACCAAAGCAACCCCCCATGGGTATTTAGCAGGTATGATTTGTACAGTGACCTGAGAATAAGGCTGGCTTCAGCACTGTAAGAGTTTTCATCCTGTATCTCAAAGTAACACCCTTGGCTTTTGACAAATGACTTGATCTCTGTTGGCCAAGTTGGCCACCAGCACGTGTGAGGCTGAATCCTCCCAGGCCTGTGGAAGTATATCAGGTTATTCCAGTCATTAATTGACTCCTGTAGGTAATATGTATTTCTCTCCATCTGTAAAATGGTCCTGGTAATACTTTTCTGCCTGCCTCTCAGTGGGATCTGTGAGGATTAGTTATGTCTCTACAGCAGCGTATAAGTGGTAAGCATGATTACAAAGAGCAAGATGTGCAATTACACTGGAGGGGCAGCAAGCTGCGAGTGTCTCCTTACACTTACCCAGCAGAGCAGCTGGCTGATGAGCTGTCCTGACCTCTGCAGTCAAACCAGATTTCAGCACAGTTGGCTCATTTGTGGACTACTCTGATTTCTCATGTCAGGACCTCTATTTTCTAAAGGTGGCATCAGGTAGGGAAATAGAGACGACGGCTACCTGCTGGAGCTGCGTGCTTCTCTTTGGCTTGCCAGAACAGCCTGTGCACAGCGGATGTGAGCACCTGTAGGTGACCGTCCTTGCCAGAATGGGTTTTTTTCAGCAGTGTGAGGCTTGATGCTCTGGCCACCTGCTTCTCCCATGACAGTCTTCACACCTTCGCTGGCATCACTTTCTTCACATGGCACACACTTCCTTAGAAGTTGTCCCTTTTTTCTGCTTGCTCTGCCCAAACCCCGTCTAATGACTCAGTACATCCGCAGTGTCAGTAAGAAGTAAAACAATAATCACAGTCATGTTTGGGGTTTTTTTTTATGGGCTTCTGGGTACATCCTATTTATTTGCTTAGACTGTGAGCTCTTGGGTGGGCAGCTTTCTGGATCTTGTCTCCCGTGGGCTGCTGCTGCACTGTCAGCATCACAGCAGTGTTAACCCCTGCCAGCACTCTGACAGCTCTGTCTTGGCATGCTTGGGACTCTTGTTTTTTTTTGTTTTTAGAGTTATCCTAAATTTGTTCAGTGAACAAGATTAAAGGTGTAAGTGAAAGGCAGTGCAAGTTCTCTTTCATTTGTACTCCATGTGTGCTTTAAAGCCCTTTGAGTGGCTAAGTTATAGTGACTGCCGAAATTAATGAGAACAAGTGATAAGAAAGAGGATTTACTTGTGTTTCCATTAGGATTTATTAAGTCTCATGTAATCAAATGGGATCAAAATGTTATCACCTTCTGAGGGTCATTGTCAGTAAATGTAACAAAGTGATTATTCTAGTGTCTTGCCTTAGGGAAAATTAGAATGATTGGGAAAAAGAAAAATTAAAAGGTGTGATGCAATGCATTTAGGTGTGTAACACCCACTTATTTGACGCGGACGTTAAACAGTTTTAGTCCATGTCAAACAACAGTGTGTGGTTTTCACTTTGAAGCATTAACAAGGAACTATGGTGTAAATAAAGGGCTATTATTTTCAATAAAATCAAAAGAGAAATAAAAACTAACACAATGAAATATTTCTATTAAAAATAGAGGGATAGGAACTCCAGGTTTAGATTTGGGTGCCAATTTTTGAGCTTGGCGGTTTGCCTCTCTGAAAGCTTGATTTTTCAAAACCAAGATGCCACAGCCATTCTGAAAGACATTAAAGACATTTGAAGTCTGTAATCATTCCGGCAAACATTCTGGGGTGAACAGTCAGGTGGGATATTTATGCAATATACACTGCACATGTAAGCAGAGTGAAAAGGGTGGGATCAAAACAGTTTAATATTGTTGCACCGTTTCAGTCAAAAGCAAAACAGATAAACGTTCATTAAAATTACCTGCTTCAGTAAAGGATTTGAGATGATATTATTTTTTCTCCTTGCTGTTGCTCTGTTCTGCCAGTATCTCTCATAAGTAACGCTATCAGTTAGTGCTAGCAGGATAAAGCCCTAAGGGTATTAGAACAGCCTGATTTTTATCTTGACTGTGTCCTGTTTGATGGGAGCTTCTGCTTATGGCTAAAATGTTCTGCAACACTTGGAACAGATTTATGTTCCTTAAGTTTTGTGCTAGGATTAACATCGTCTGCTTAAATCTCCCACAGATTGACCTGGGAATATACCCCACAGTTATGGAAGAATAGCATATTGGAGATTAGGGTGACAAATATTTATCTCCACTAATAAAGAATAGACTTGTATTTCATCCATTTCAAAGCTGTGAATATGGCAGTTATCTCGAGCAAGGATTAAACTGTTTGTCCTGCCATTTCTTTGGTGTACTTGAATTTGTATTTGTCTTGTGTATATGGAGCCTTCTCCCACATTTTAAGGGATATTTTTAGAGTGTAGATGAGGGGAAAGTTTTCCTAAATCTTACGTAACTTAATGCTTTAAAGGAAGAAACAAAGCAAACATCTCATCTCCTCTCCATGATAATATGGTAAGTTTTTGAGATGCTCTCTCCTACAAAACTTAAGTCTTAAAATGGACAAGCATTCTAAATGTGTAAATGAACCACAAAATCAATACAAGTTCTTAAATTAATGAGCTATTCTGGAATAAGTGATAAAAGAAACTAAGTTTTAAGTTAGACTTACCTGGTAACTTGGATACATTCATTAGGTATATTTATTTTGACTTCTGTGTTCTAATGAAAAAATCACATTTGGGCTCTGAAGGCCTCAAGTGAAGATCAAGTTAAGGTCCCTAGGATTTCTTTGCTGCATCTCTGAAATAAATAACAATTGTACCTTCCCACTTTGTGCCACGTTATTCCTTGAGTTTTTCTGGGAGCACTCAGTGGTTGTGCTCCTGAATTGCTGTGTTTGTCAAGCAAGTTTCTACATACATAAGATGCAGAAACTATTTTTCCTGTTTTGTACGTGAATTTTTGTACATTTTATACATAAAACTATTTTTTTCAAATTTTCCTAAAAATGTTGTGGTATGTTTAAAACAATGCTACTTAGGACAAGAGTGTTCTTTACTCTGTTTCTGTAGAGGATAACAGTGATAGAATTGCTAAGGTTGGAAAAGACCAAGATCATCAAGTCCAGCCTTCTGCCCAACGAGACCATGTCCCAGAGCGCCACATCCACCTGTTTTTTGAACACCTCCAGGGATGGTGACTCTACCGCTTCCCTGGGCAGCCTGTTCCAGTGCTTAACTACTCTTTCAGTAAAGAAAATCTTTCTAATATCTAATCTGCCCTTCCCCTGGCACAACTTGTGGCCATTTCCTCTTGTCCTGTCATTAGTTCCTAGGGAGAAGTGGCCAACACTGGCCTCTCTACATCCTCTTTTCAGGTACCTATAGACAGCAATAAGGTCTCATCTTCCTATTCTTTAGGCTGAACAATCCCAGCTCCCTCAGCCTTTCCTCATAAGACATGTTCTCCAATGCCCTCATCAGCTTTGTTGCCCTCCTCTGTACCTGCTCGAGCACCTCATTGTCTTTCTTATGTGTGGTGCCTCAAACTGAACACAGTACTTGAGGTGCAGTCTCACCAGTGTTGAGTATGGGGCACAATCATTTCCTTCCTCCTGCTGGCCATGCTATTTCTGATACAGGCCAGGATGCCATTGGCCTTCCTGGCCACCTGGGCACACTGCTGGCTTGTGTTCAACCAGCTGTCAGCCAACACCCCCAGGTCCTTTTCTGCCAGGCAACTTTCCAGCCATTCTTCCCCAACCCCCCCTCCCCCCCGGAAAATGGCCTGATTATGGAAAAGTCCTCGGTTTTACTCCTGATTTCACTGGGCCCTTGCTGTTCTGCTGCTGATAGCTCAGGATACTCCTGTCTCAGCCTCACTACATGTGGGGACTTCTAGAGGTGTCTGGATACAGGTTAGTTATTGTAAAACACTTTGTAAATAATAAGCACGAGTAGAAAAATAATTATAATGTTACTGAAGTATAATTAATTGTTCCAATAAAACTATGAAGAGCTACTTCTCAAACTGAGAACTCAAATCTGGGGTTTTCTGTCTGTAAGAATCAAGAGACTTTTTTTGTGGTTGCATTTCATTTGCAATTTATGAAATAACTTATTTTCATGATGTAAAGTTACCTAGTGTGCAAACTCTCTTGATTGACTACTTGAAAACAAACATGGCTTTGTAGTAACTTGTTATTTTCTGTGCAGGATATGTGTGCCCATTCTTGCGCTCCCCATTTCACTGCTTCATGGGGATTTGTTTTTGGTATGCAACCCACTGTGATCCAGCTCCACGCTTGATCAAATGGTATTATGAACTCTCTAATCACAATAACTTCACTTTATTACACCTGAAAGGATTGGCTCTGGTGGATGGTAGTATGAACAGTGTGTAATGCAAATGCACTATTTCCGTCTCCTTAACTTGTGTTATTAATAGGTGCGTTGGGATCTTGTCCTCTCGTCACCATCACGGAGTTAAATATGATCATGGCACTCTGCATAATGAAAAGCTGGTGCTTTTAACTAATGCTTTATTATCCAGCTAATAGTTTATAGTTTTATTACAGTGGCAAAGTCTGCACTGAAATAGATATATCTCACATGAATGAAATATCCAAAATAGTAAGTAGAGAGCTGGTTTTCTTTCTTGGAGGGATGTGAAGCAAGTATCAAGACATAGCTTTTCCAGTGAGATTTTGCTAGGGAAGAAAAACAGGTAATAAGGTGTTGTGTATGGTTTTTGTAGCTTATCTGGAGTCTGTAACCATAACAACAAGGAAGTTTGACATTGTGTTGGAAGCCTATCTTTGGTTTTCTTTCCCTTCAACTTAGCCTCTTGGACAGTAGCAAAGTTGCTGCGTTGCCATTTGTATTAGTGGATTTGTCACTTAGGTACAACTTCTTCAACAAGAAATTGTGGAGGTCCTCAGCGGGGCCTCACAGCATCGATGGTAATGTTCAAGTCTATAAACCTGTGCGCATGGTGCTGCCTTCAGACAAGGATCATGTCGTGTCCAAAGTACAGGAGCAGTAAGGAGAGATAACGTCCCTGTTGACTAAAACTTTTTTTACTACAGAAAGTCCAGGGAATTTGATCAAAGAAAGGACAGAACAAGAATCTGCAGAGACTGGTCTGGGATGAAGGGTGTGGTCTAGATCTTACTGGGGACAGAGGACAAATAAGAAAAGTCCAAGTGGGGACTTTGCTGAGAAGAAAATAGAGTGTATTGGAACTTAGATCCAATAGGATGTAGAGGGTGTGGGGGAGCTCATAAGAAAGAGAAATACAGAAGCACCGTGAAAAAAGCATCAGTATTATTTCTGAGTGCTGCAATTTTCAATTTTTTTCAGCAATTTGGGGGTTTTTGCAACCAAAAATTTTGTGAGCTTTTTTATATAAAAGAAAAAACCCAAACAAACAAACAAAAACCTAAAACCCAAAGCCATTGAGTTACATTGATACACTGTCTTGTTTAGCCTGATCATGGGGGCATCATCTCTAAGGCTATTTTGACTCTTACAAATCAGAATGGTGGACTCGTGTTTTGTGTGTTTGTGCCAGTGATTTTGCAGTAGGGTGGCTGTGTCTCTGCATTGAAACCAAGCGCTGGTGGCTGGCAGGCGTGGTGGCCAGCACGTCTAAGCGTGATTGGGTATAAAGAGCCCTTGTGTGTGCTGAAAAGAGGTGAGGTTATACACATGAAACTGTTGAAACCATTCTTTGCTTTTAAGAAAATTAAATTTCTTTTGAAAATAGATTTAGTACGTGGTTTTTCTGCTTTTAACACAGCTTGATGTATATAGGATCTTACAGAACACACAGAGGAGGTAGTTCTGGAGCAAAGCAGAGCATTGGCAGATTTAGCATCACGTACATGTGCGCCAAGTTATTCTTAGCCCGAGTAGAGCCCAGTCAAAAGACTTCTGGTTTGAGTGCTATTTTGCTGTCTTTTAAACTAATACTGTGCAGAGTTGGCATTAGTTAAGGGGAAAATGTAGCACTGTTTGCTTACATCATGTGAGGTAAAATTAGTGACTGAATTAATAACAACTCATTTTCCAGGCATGAACTGAAAGCCAGGTGCATGGCAGTCCTGTGTGGGGAAGAAGCAGCTCAAATTTTATATTGTGCTTGTTAATATTTCCCTCCTTCTTCTCTCCCTTATGTTGACGTTAACATGAATTAGTTACTTGCAGCAACCCAAAAGTATCGATGAAAGCCTGAAAACCCCATGTGCTTTTGTAAAATTAGTTTCCTGCTTAAGCAGATATTTCTCCAGTAATTGACACAAACCAGCCTCAGATGGGGAGGCAGCAGCAAGCTGGTTTTATGATTAATTCCCCATGTTCTGTGGTTATTTCATGCTAACAGTAAAGAGAAGACCGTAAATATAGGGCCAGATGCTCCACCTGTGTTCTCAGCTGAAGTTCTGGCCTGAATAATTTATTAAGGTGCTGTCCTTTGCATTCTCTCCAACTAGGGGTCTTACCATAAAAGCACTGGGATTATAAAACCTTCTTGTTTTCTTTTCCATGTGTTAAAATAGTGGAACGCTATGGGCAATACTAACACTGGTAAGGAGTAACAAACCAGAGGTGCAAATGCTACAGTGTGTATGTTGCAATATGGGAAAAATAAACACTCATTTGTAACTGTATTCCCTCAAATGTTTACTAATTGCAGGTGTTAAAGTGATTCATGTAATGCTTTAAGGACACTTTAAAGGGGTTGGTTTGACTGTGCTTTGTTTTTGTCTTTGTTTTGGGTTTTGTCTTGTTTGTTTGTTTTAAAGATTAATAAATAGGCTCTTTTGTTATCCCAGATAATCTAAAGATAAGAAAATTGCATCAAATAAGAACTGATCCCCAGTAGCTTTTCTCTTTGAAGGGATAAGTACTTACCTGGTGCTTGCCAACTTTGTGGCTTTAGTGTGATCTCCCAAATAACACAGAAGGTCGCTACTTTAAATACTGACTTGAAAAGAGCTGGTATCCTCTTCTGCCTTACAGGGCAGCTGATCCTCCTGATTTTTCCCTCTGTTTTGTTTTCCGATTTTCCTTTTTGTGAAGGAATGTCTAAATATTATAAAAGGTCAGGTGGTTGCTAAGTAATGGATTGCTTCAGGCTTTAAAAATGATGCCTGTTTATGGTCCTGCCATCTGTAGGAGCACCAGCCTATCATAAAGTTACTGTATTGATCTATCACTAGTGCTGTCTTGTCTGCCAAATGAAAAATGGCTTAAACTCATAACCCGGGCCAACGGTTTTCTTATTGTAAGCCAGACAAAAATGCTATTGATCTTCTTTGCTGAAGTGTTCTTTTCACAGCTTGCCAGCATCAACACACTGTTGTCCTTACTCAGGGCTAATTAGCTAATAATTTAATGCAGCCGAGACAGCAGTCTCGGTTCAGTTGAGCACCAAGGGAATATGCTGTAACTTCAAAAGTATGGGACCTTTTCAGAGCGTGGTTATGATCGCGGTGCTTGTCTCAACTTTTACACGCTCCCTTCAGGTTTCCTTTCCTCCGCACTGAAGACCAACAGCTTAGTTAGATGGAGGAGGTACGCTCGCGCTTCAGGATTTATAGGAAGCAAAACACAGATGTGGTGTTGGTATCTCCAGTCTTGTATGGTGCTCTTGGTTATGAGCTCACAATTCAGCTTTATGATGGCTTCTGGAGTGAAGTCATATAGTTCATTGAATTAACCATGGGAATCCTGTGGTTCGTGAGCTACAGCCAGATTCAGTCACATCTGAGAAAGAGTCGAGTATATCTTCTTTTGTTTTTAATTAAAATTGTTTATTTTGTCATGATAGAACACCCACCAAACAACAAAAAATCCAGTGCTGAATTGTTTTACGTAAAGTTTATGTGGCGGATCCTTCTTCCTAAGAAAACATTTTCTTAATCCTCCTACTGCTGTGAATGTTGCAGGGAAATTCAGGTTGGAAGTATAGGAAATATGTAATCTGCTCACACATGTTGAAAACTCATCGGGGTATTCTGCAAAGTTTTTGATCTTTTAAATTCAAATATTTGGATAATTAAGTGCATGAATGGAGATTGCTTGCTTCCAGTCCCTAGCTGCGTATAAGAAGCAGTTGGTACCATTTAGGTGGGTGGATGGCTTAATGTCATTCGACTCGTGTTTAATCTTTTGGAGGTTCTCCTGGCTTGTCTCATACTCTTGTGGTGGTGATAGATACAGCTTGTGCAGCATTTGTTTTAGAATAAACAGCAATAAAGACTTCTGAAATACATTTATAAGCGTTTTGCCAAAAAGAGATGGCAGGCATGATCTAGCAGTTTTCAGCTGTTACATATTTTTTGAAGTCCTTGACTGAAAGCAGCTTCTTCTGTACTCTTTGACCAATCAGTTTAGGCCACATCTTAGTTTATGTTTCAGAATTATGTGTGATTCAAGTGGTATCTTTATTTTCTGTTCCACATTGCGGAGCACAGTGTGAGACAGGGTGTACAGGGGGTGGAGGAAAAAAACAGATAATTCCTCAGGGAAGTTATTCTTTGCATCTATGATTCTATGATTTCATATATTAACATATGCACCCACACTCCAGAAAAATTAATTTTATATATGAAAAAGGAGTTTAATCTATGAGGACACTTCAAATTTACTTGAAGTAAAGGAACTTCTAATCTCTGAAAACATCCCCAAAGTGCAATTAACTATTCTGATGTCCCGATGACTCAACAGATGCTTCTGTAAACTAGAACACATCTGTCAGATTAGAGAACTGGTACGCCACTCTGTGATTTAAAACGACTGCCCATAAATGGATGTATTGTGATAAATACCCTATAGATGGCAAGGATGTCCATCTTTTCTATAGGCCTGTGATAACATTTCACAGGACACTGTTCACTGTCACTCTCTGGAGGTTGCTGTAGTCACACGAAATGTCCAGTTCTTCCTTCATATCTTTGTAAACTTGTTCGGGTTTTTCTGCATGTTCTTGGCTCCTTTTTAATGCATGCAGGCTATTGAGTGGTATTTAAAAAAAACCAGTCGAGCTAAAGATTTTTGTAAGCCTTTCTGAAGATTCCCAGTAGCCAATTCAACTGATTTTAGGCTGCACTCCATCTGCCTGGGAAAGAAAGAAAGAAAGAAAATGCATTAGTAGTCCACACATGAGCAGCTTATTAGTTCATTTGGTGTGTGCAGTACAGTGATTCAAGACTGATTTAAAATACTCATCCACAATTACTGGCGCAGCACAGTTCAAAGTGCTTCAAATCTGTGGGTTTGACTGAGAAATTTAAGGAAAATAGCTGCAAATTGATTCTGTATGTAATTAATGAAACATTTCATTCTTATGTAAATATTAAATGCTTGGGTGTATTTTCCCCTTTTTTTTTTCCTTTCCTCTTACTGAGCTCCCCCTCCCTGACCTCCATTATATGTTTGTTTGTTTTATAGGATGGTGGGTGGGCTGGCATGGGGGCATATCCTCCTGGGAGGAAGAATTAATAGCTGAGTCCTGTGACTCATTCACTGAGCAAACAGCTGTTCTCCCTCTAATTCACCCCTCCTCAGATGTCCATCCCACCCCCGAAGAGGAGCTGCCAGAAGGCATTATTTGCCTCTGCCTCAGCTGTTGAAACTCTCTGACCACTTTCTTAAGGAAAGTGCTCTTTCCTTGACCGAACCACGCTGCGCACAGGTAAAGCGGAGGTGCAGAGACGAGCCCCTGCCACCAGCTCTGCTGCAGGGAGCCTTCTCTGCCAGAGGGACACAGCAGGCAGTGGCAGCCACATCTCAAAGTGTCTGAGCAAGATTTTCCAGGGCTTGCTTCTTACAGAGGAGTGGATTCTAGAGCCTTTAATATGGGTTAAAAGCTATTGGCGTGTTGGAGAGAGAGGGCTTTTGAGGACAGGGGAGAAGCGAGTGGATGTTTACGCAGATGTACTGAGTGAAGTTGGTGAGGCAAGGCTGGGGTTTTGTTTAGGGTCTCTCCCTCCTTCTTTCAGTGTCACAGAAAATTAATCCAAGATTTATAAATGCTATCAGTGGAAGAGTTTAAGAAAAGCCTGCAGTAAAATTTAGGAGATCCTCCCCAGGCAAACTTCAGCTTGTTTTGAAATGATTTTCTTTCCAGCTTGGATGTCCACACAGAACACAAATTGTGCAATGTTGCTGGCTCTTGGCTGCCTCTCTGAGCTGCTGATGACCTCGAGTTTCACCGTGGGCAGTCTAGCAGGGCTTGGCATGAGGGGAGGCCCTGGACTCTGACCTGCAGCCCTCCAAGGAACCAGAAAACCAGGATTTAGGGCTACCAGTTTGGAGTACTTACGTAACGGCTTGTGCGATAGCAAGGAGCGCTCAGCTACTGCAAACAAATGACTTAAGATTGTGGGGGGTGGGGGGAGAGACTGCTTCCAGCTATTCAATCCCAAGATACAACTCTTGCTCTGAGGCATCTGTGCAATTACTCTTTTTTTTTTTTTCCCATGCTTTTATTGCTATGACATTAATTTGCATAAAAAACTTGGATCTCTAAAATTGTGTTTGCCTGCATTTTAACTCGGGTCACGGTGTTGCAGTTTTTCTGCCGTTCGCTTCCCTGGCACGACAGCAGTGCTCCTGCAGGCATAGCAGGTGCTAGCCACCCTGCTACACCGTGTGTGAGCACATGGGCTTGCGTGTATGCGCACGTACACGATGTTTAACCTTACAGGAGAAGGTGGCGTGAGTATGGTGGCATTCGGTGAGCTGATACGAAGGCAGTCAAGAAAAAGGACTGGCAGTGGATAGATTGGAACTTGCCTGAAATGCCTTGCCTCACATATAGAGAGATGGGTGTTCCTCCATAGGTTTTGGCATACCTGCAAGGGACAGTGACTAAAAGCAATGAAATGAGTGTTTGTAATATTTAATTAATGAGTTGACAGCCGTCAGTAGGGGATGGTAAAATTATTTCTCCCTTTCACGTTCACAAACTTGCTTTCCGTAGTGCAGGTCTTCCACACATTACTTGAGCTACTTTCTGCTGAGTTCCATTCTGATTTATCTACAAAAAAGGGGAATAATACTCTCCTTGTTTGCACCCCATGACTGGAAGATAGTGTCAGGGTTGGAAATTTGTATAATGATCAAGTTTAAAAGGTTATTAGGCAAGGGATTGTTAAAAAATCTACCCCTGATTTTACATTCCTGGCCTTCAAACTTTATTTCAGATAGGAGAATGTGGGAGAAGGAGGTGGGGTTTAAGATTTCTTTGGATACTTTGGTGAGAGCTCTTAGATACTGTTTGGTTTTGAAAACAAATGCACCTAATTTGTAACTTCCCCTGTTTTAAGAAGCTAAACTGGAGGGGGTTTCTCTTTCTCCTGCGAAGGTCAGAGCCCTCTTGTCATTGGCATTTGAGGCAAGGGGATAAAGAAAAATTTGGGGGATTTCAACTAAGTTGTACAAAAGGGTTTCAGTAAACAGGGGATCCATCTCACAACTGCAGGACAGAAGGTAGGGGGTTCTTTCTACATGAAAAAAGATGTTTTAGAAGTACTTTTTAGCTTAGAAGAAATTAGGAGTTTTCCTTGTAAAATCTGGGCACAAAGCTCTGAAAGTGTTTAAGGCTTTGTGGGGGTTTGTTTGTTGTTTTTTTCCACATTTTCTTCAAAAACCTTCTTTCCTCACTTCTATGCTCCTGTTCTGCATATATGTGTCACTGTATATGCAACCCAGTTTCATACTGCATTAGGGAAAAATTGTTTTCTGAGCAAGATGAAACAAAACTTGTTTATAAACAGCAGATGTTTAGTGTAACAAAACATTATCAATACAGGCTGGGGGATGAGGTGATAAGAGAGCAGCCCTGTGAAAAGGACTTGTGGGCTCTGGTGGATGAGAAGCTTCACATGAGCCAACAATGCACACTTGCAGCCCAGAAGGCCAGTCGCATCCTGGGCTGCATCAAAAGAAGCGTGGCCAGCAGATGGAAAGAGGGGATTCTGCCACTCTACCCTGCTCTGCTGAGACCTCACCTGGAATACTGCGTCCAGCTCTGGAGACCTCAACACAGGGAGGACATGGACCTGATGGAGCGGGTCCAGAGGAGGGCCCCCAAGATGATCAGAGGGCTGGAGCACCTCTCCTACAAGGACAGGCTAAGGGAGCTGGGATTGTTCAGCCTGGAGAAGAGAAGTCTCCAGGGGGACCTTATAGTGCCCTTCCAGTACCTGAAGGGGGCCTAAAAGAAGGCTGGAGAAGGACTGTTTATAAGGGCACATGGCGATAGGACAAGGGCAATGGCTTTACATTAGAGAAGGGTGGATTTTGATTGGATGTTAGGAAGAAGATCTTTGGTATGAGGGTGGTGAAGCACTGGAACAGGTTGCCTGGGGAGGTGGTGGAGGCCCCATCCTTGGAGACATTGAAGGTCAGGCTTCATGAGGCTCTGAGCAAGCTGATCTAGCTGCGGATGTCCCTGCTCACTGCAGGGGGGGTGGACTAGCGGACCTTTGGAGGTCCCTTCCAACCCAAGACATTCTGTGAAAGTGGAAGAGGTATACCATCAACCTGGCAAGTGTAGTATTTCATTTCTTTCCTCCCAGTATTTTTCCCTTTGCCTAGGTTTTGGGTTTCTCTCTTTCCCCCACCAGCAAAAGTAACGCACGTGTATTACATGCAGCGCTAAGCTGTTAGCTGTGCTACTGTGCTTGAGGAGTGCCATTAAAAAATATTCTACTGCCATATGTAAGACATTTGTGAGTCTCAGAGATGATGGCTTAATTTTTAGTATTCCTTGGTGGTTTATATCTTGACATTTCTTCTGACCTACAATTAAAATGACTTTACTGAAGTCTCAACTTATATCCAGATTGCTGAGTGTATTTGAGTGTCTCCAGGGAGAGCGTTGAACTGCTTGCTAAATCAATTTGTTCTTTTCTCAAAACAGATTAAATGTTTTACCACTTTAGATTAAGAAATAAATAACCCCGTATGACATAACTACTACATGTAAAATTAAAAATGCTCTCTGTGCATTTTGAAGGGTAGTAGTTTTGATGCCAATGTTGTGCTGCTAGTATTCCACCAAGGAGAGAAGTGAATGGTTAAAAACAAGCATGCCTAATCCTGTGTTGATGTTCTGCTAGCAGGTCTCATCTGAGAATTAAGTTGATGGCACACTGCTAGGGTGGGTGCTAACTGCTAGATGTGGAAATCCTCTTCTTTAGCAGAGACTGAGACTCTGCCTCCAGCACGTTGCCTCCCTGGAGTTACATTAAAAAAAAAAAAAAAAAAAATTTTTTTTTTCTTAGTTTATCTTGTTCATGCGTACCTCTTTCTTTTCAGGTCAGCCTTCTCCTGCTTTTTCCTTTAGCAAAATTAGCTGCAGAACTTGCTTGTGACTTACCTGTACCCTTAGTTGATGCTTCAAGTATGATTTTAGTAGACGCCTCCTCGCCTACGGTTTATTTTGTATCCAACACACAGGAGAGGCAGAAGGGAAATCAGTAGCTTCTGGTGCTCCGCAAATCTGCGGAGGATATGCAGGCAGATGTACGGAGAGAGAGTCAGATGCACTGGCTGTGCCAGAAGCAGCCTTTGTTCCTTCCAACCACTTCCATGGCTGTGCTTGAGTAGGGTATTGTGTAAGGCTGTGGAAGTACAATAGCATATAAGGGAAAGGGAAGGGGAAAATTTTTCTAAAATAGAACAAAACAAACTAAAAAAGTTGCTACGGAAATAGATGGCAAATGGTCTCTAATAATGGGGTTTTACAAGAGATGTCCAATCTCCAGAACAATGGTTCAGTTTAAGCCAAGGTTAATAGTGCTTGTTACTCTGCGCCTGTGAGTCAGCAGCTCGGTCCCTGGCTGTAAACACATGCAGGCTAACGTGCTGCGGGCGAGGTAGGAGCCACTGCTGCGGTGGGCACTTGTGAAATGGTAATTAATTGCAAACTTTAATTGTTTTGGATTCATCTGCTCCTGGGCACGTTTTGGTGATTGCCAAAACAGGCTGGAGTGCTGTCGGGGGTGGAGCGAGCGCTGGAGAAGGAGCAGCCTGGCTTGGGGGGAGTGGAGCTGCACAGAGCTAACTCCCTTGCATGGAGCAGACTCATCAAATCTTTCTTATTTCAGCTCAGGCCAAACCCACCTGCATCGAGTTAGTGTTTCACAGCAAGGCTGTGGCATGATCTTCACAAAGGTGCATCAAAGTGCTGGTCCTCCCAGTCATGTTTCCCTGTTCCTCCTTATGCCCCTTCCTCCCTCCTGGTGCTGGATGTCCTGATCCAGCCTACTGGCTTGCATGGAGCTCCTCAAACCTGGGCTGTGGGGCTGAGAGGGAGGGGGGGTGGGGGGCAGTGCTGCCGTGGGAACTTGAGGGCTTCCAGGGTTGTGGCAGGAGAGCAGAGATAGGTACAACAGCAATGTTGCCCTGGTGGCTTTGGGTGCACTGGGCCCATCTTTAAGTCCGCATGTGGCATTGAAAAGAGAACTGGGCGGGAAAAGTGGTGACTCTTCCAGTAATGACATTTCTGTGGAACAAGCTGGGAGAAACAAAGGATTTAGTTGTTGTAAACTGAAGGTCGTGCCACTGCTTACCGTTAGGGCTTATATATGGAGGGTATGACAACCTTAATGTTCCTTTCCACTTCAAAGTGAGGAAACTACACCTTCATGGCTTCCTACGGCTGAGAAAAAGTGCACTTTGGTTATGTTTTATGTTTTTGAAATGATGCAACATACAGTTTTGAGGTGGATTTAATTTCTGTTTATGCAGAGAAAAAAGATTAAAGGTAATTTTTTGTTAAAAATTGTAAAAACTGCTGAAATGGTGACTGAATAAAGAAAATTTCTGCTTTTACCCCAGAGGGGGAAAACCAATCCAAAATCAGAATATTTATTAGTACGACTCTTTCTTATTTCGCTCTACCCCAGTAGCATTCTACCTAACAAGGTGAGCATGTTTGCAGTAACAACGCGATAGAGCAGCCACGGGTTTGAGAGCCTGATGAGGTGGCAGTGGCATTCAGCAGGGCGAGCTTTGCCATCGCAGCCCCCTGCTATCTGCCCTGTGAGGACCTGCTCCTGTTCTGGGAAGGAATGCCGTAGCGCAGGGGTGCTGGCCGAGGCAGGGCTGCCAACCGGGGCTCGCGCGACGCGGGGGGAGGAGGTGTTTGGTGTTGGCAGGCGAGGAACGCGGCGAGTTTCAGTGCAGTGTGGCTGCTTTCTGTGGGTTTCTGCTGCTTGGGGTCGGAAGGAGTGTCATCCTTTCTGTTCTACCACTTGAATGCGTTCTACAGCCCCGTGGCTGCTGCGTTTTGGTGTGTGCTTCCAAGCTGATAGAGGGCTGTGATGCCGGTCAAGGACTCCATGTAATATTGAAACACTCGGTAGAAGTTTATAATTTTCCCTCCTAGCAGAAGCATGCTTGTTGACCAATAAGCTTCTTTAGGAAGCACGGCACTTTGTGTTTTTCACTTATGACCCAGCTACAGCCCCGGATAAACGAGGAGCTGGGATTGCTGATATGCTGTGCTTTTACAGGCATTTTGAGTTTGAGCATAATTTGCATTTCAAGGAGACTAATGTTAGAACTTGGAAATAACTTCTGAAAGTAGAGGAATACCCTGAAGTGCACCTGCCATATATATATGGTACAACATAACTATCTTTGCAGTATTTCTTTTCCAAGAATTTCTGTGGATGTGTGTTTTGTATTTGCTATCTCTTCATTTTAGTTTGTGTATGTAGAGGCCAAGTGGCATTTGTTTATGGAAACTGAAGGTTTTGCTCTTAGTTACCCTTGGAATTTTATTTATATACAGTTATTTACATCTAGCACAGACTGAGTGCTGAGATGTAGGCAGTGAGATATCCTGGGGTCCCTCTTGCTTTCCTCAGAGGATAAGGCTGAGGAAGACACATGGGTCTCCAGGAGGATCTAGAGTAGTTCAGGCAGATCTATAATAAACTCATCTCTAAGAACTGACAGCCACCAAGTGGGACCAGGATATGATTGAGAAAGCAGGGAAAGTTGTTTGTGCTTATCCAAGTCCATTGCAGTGACACGGCTGAGACTCGGGAGGCCTAGAGATGAATTCTGTGTTGCTTCCCTGTTGGATTTCTTCTAGTTCCTCCCCTCAGTGTTTCTTGTATGCTCCAGCTTTAAGACTTTCTGTGGTGCACAGTTTGCTCTGGGTGTTTCCCTTGTGTATATTGACCTTTTCCATCGATTCATCTTGGCAAAATCACTGAGAACCAGAGTGACACATTGAAAGAAAATGTTGAAGCTGTGTAGTACGTTGGGCCTAAACTGTGGGGTTTGGTGGCACGGGCTGCAGGGGTGGGGGCATCACCTGGGCTGCCCTTCAAGAATGCCCCCAAGGGATTGTGACTCCAGACTGGAGCTGAGGGCACTTCTGAGGGACTGCGGCCACCCCGGGCCAGAGTGAGGACATCCTTGGGGGACTGGGAGTGGTGGAGTTGTCCAGACTGAGATGGGATATCGAGTGAAGCAGTGAACAGCGGTGGAAAGACAAAGGAGAAGCAAGGAGGAGCAGACAGAAACCATTGCACACAGAACCCCCAGTCTCCTGTGCTGCCTGTCACCTTGCTGAAGGCATCGGCTAGGCTGAGTCTAAGGCATGGTGGAAACAAGGGAAGTTAGACTAGGAAAGGTGTTTGACTGAAGCTGAGCCTTGGGAGGGGGGAAGGTTTCCCTCAGTGTTTGCTGAACTGCTTAGTCTCCTCTTTTTTTTTTTTTTTTTTACCTCAATTCTTTAAATGGTAATGGAAGGTATGTTAATTGGCAATAAATAAAATTGAGTAAAATTCCTTAAGTTGAAGTTTTGCCCACAACGTACAGACAACACCTTTTAGGGATTCTTGTACTTCTTTTCTTTTTTGTTTTGTTTTGTTTTTTAAGTCTTTGGGTTTCACCTCAATCACTTTTACAGCTTTTTTTTTTTTTCTTTTTGAACTTTGGAAGCCTAGAGATACAGCCTTTAAAACAAACAAACAAAAACCTGAAGGCTGAAATTTTTGTGTGATGATGAGACTTTGGAGCTGGCTTTAGGAAAAGTTCCTACTGTTGCAGGAGATGTGATAAAATGACCAGATCTGGCAGCCCTGCTGTGTTGCCTCTCCTTCCTCTTCTCAACTTCTCCAGCCTCCCCTGCTTGTGTTGGTCGTCTCCATCACCATCTTGATTTTTATGGTGCAGTCTACTTGGAGCAAAGCTTTTGTCTATTCCATGCCTGTAATGCACCACATATGCATTACTATAGAAATAATCTCATACCAAGTGCCTGGGATTTCAAGCATTAAGCTGTTCATAGCCAAAAAACATTTGGCCAAAAAAAAAAAGGTGTTTTTGTGCTCCCTCTGCTGGATCCGGACGAGAGGAAATACTCCCTGGCCGGAGAGTGCCCCTTCCCCTTCTTGCCTTTCCCCAGTTCACACCCAGTAGCTCCCTTATTGGGCACTGTGGAGTATCTGTGGGAAGGACTTGGTGCTTTCTGCTGTCCCCTCGTGCAGCTGCATCGCCGGCTGTGAACCAGGCACGAACGTGCTGAGAGTGGAGATTGTGTGTGCCGTCAAGTTGTCCTCAGCGAGGCTGTGGTTTTGCACGGGGAAAGGATGGCTGATGCTGTGTTTAAGGTGTTTCTAGTTGTCTCCTCTTCCCCGCCCATCTAGTTTCATTTTCAGGTTTAGCCTGTTACCCCCAAACTCTGCCAGTGAGACTCTTTTGGGGATCTTCCTAGAAATAGGATGAGAGAATGCATCAGACTTAAATAAAAAGCTAATTTTACTTTTAGAAACTGATTCCAGTTCGGAGCAAAACACTGTGAAGGGTGCTGCCAGAGCTGGGGCTGTTGTGTGGGTATGAGAACAGGCTGAGGGAGGTGGGACAGCCCCTGAGTGGGCTGTGTGGTGAAAGAAGGGAGCAGATGCTGATGGGGACAGTGCGCGTGTCCTTAGAATAAGCTTGGACCTGATGTGTGAAAGGGGTGGGTGGTCTGTAATGTGAATTCACATAAATGTTAATGGGCTAGCCTTTCTCAGAGGTGCTTTATAAACCAGTAGGAATCGTGGTGCCAGTTTTACAGAACTAAAGCACGGAGGAGGGGAGTGAAGCGTTGGTTTCATGTGTTGCAGCAGTGCAGTTTGAGCTGGTTAGAGCTGCCTCTGTTCCTGCCTTCTGCCATCATGGCCAATCTCTCCTGTGTTGTGTTAGCACAGCTGTTTAGGAGACAACACGCTGAAGGAAATGAGTTCCCCCGACCCAGCTAACCATGCAGCTGCACAAATGCAGGCTTGGAAGCAAGCGTCCAGGAGAGAGAAGCGAGAGGTAAAGTTTAAGCTGCCAAGTAAATGCTACAGCCCAATTTGCCAAAGCCCCGTCCCATCGCACGTGGAATGGTCCCCAGCTCCTGGGGCAGACAGAACTGAAGTTCATCCTTTGGATGAACAAACTCAGAAGCTGGATAAATAACTCCCAACTTTAATTCCAACTTGATTAAAGACCCAGCCTGCATTAGCTGAGGAAGCCATGTTAACACATTCTAAATCTGAATCAATTAACACTCTTTTCCTGGCTTGTATAAGGAGGACAAAAGTACTGGGGAAAATTTCTGGATGAGAAAAAGTATGTTCTGGGGGAAAACATTCAGAGTTCAGTGAGGCCTTAAAAGCTAATCATTCAACCAGGGTGCCTGTCAATGTGTAAGCGCTCTAAAATTGCTGTTTGTCATGGGACAAGACCAGCAGAGTTCCTGTCTGAAGCAGACAGTCTCTTGGTGGCAATGTACATGTCAGGGTGGGATGACTGGTTCTAACTTAGGGTTTTGAGATATGTTTTTATTCTTTATGAATTATCAGTGAACAGAATAAATATGACTGCGGAACAAATATTGAATGCAACTAGCAAGTTATTTGTAGTAACTTGAGGCTTTTCTGCTGGATTTTTTTCATCTGTGATTTAGGCATCATACAGGTTGTTAGGGAAGCATCTGCTCCCACAACTGGTCCCGGGGTGGGGCACCTGGACTGGTTGTGAATTGTCTACCTTTTTTTTTTTTTTTTTTTTTTTGGTAATACTTGCTTTTTCTCATTTGATGGAAAATTCTTTCACGTGGAAGTTATCTGGAAGTTAGTCAGAAGAGAAGCAAGATGTGGTCATCGAGGTCCTTTCTTCCGTAGTTGCTACATTTTGGAGCCTAGTAATAGAAGGCTGTAAGGACACCTTGTCTGCCTGCTGAAACAGCATGTAACAAAATACGTACTGCCCTGTCTTCCTTTGCGGTCTTTCCTTATAATTAAAAAGCACTTCCTAGAAGTTGCAGTGCCTCCAATGGAATCCATAAACTTGCTTCGTTTTGCTACAGACAGGATGGTGGTTTTGAGTTATTTTGGTGTATTTGCTTCAGCAGAGTTTAGAGGTTGTTTTATTTTTTTGAATGGCACTTAGCTTACAACAGTCAGTGAGTACACTTTATAAACAGAATAAAAGACTTCAGAGTGACATTTAACTAAAAACAAAATTACCATTTGACTCGGGAAATTTTGATAGTAAGAATTCTGTTGAACTTTGTCTTCTCATCATCTTATTGTTATAAGCAAGAAAACCTGTAAGAAACTGCTGGAGTGAGTCTCAAAAGCTTAGGGGTGGCAGAGCTGGGCTGGATCCCCACCCTAGCCTTAGATCTGGTCCTCAAGGTTTGGTCTCTCCTGGGACACTTAAATGCTCTTCATTTATTTCAGGTCTGTTTGTTGAGTTTCAAATGCTACTGCTTTTTGCAGGAGAACTGAAGTGCAATGTGTCTGTGTTTTTATTGCAGGAAAATGGATCTTGTTATGTAAGGGTGTTGAGGAAACGCTCCCCAGCCTCCGAGAGGAAGAAAGGCCAGTGGGAAATATTCAGGTAGGAAAGCTTAATGCACCATCAGGTGGTAAAAACACTCGTGGGCCTTCAGTCTTTTTCCAGATGGTGCATCGTGTTTTCTGCTTTGACGGCTGATCTGGTCACTATCAAAGTTTATTTGTTGTTTTAAGAAGCAGTCCTGTTTGGTCAATTGATTGCAACAACAGTACACTGCAAGCAAAGCCCTCAGCATAAACATTCCTGGGGCTATCCCTGGTACTCTATTGATCCGGAATACAAACAAATTATTCTTTGCATGAGCCATTCGAGCTATAAAACAGAGCAATAATATGTTCTACTTGCTGCCAATAAATATGCATTTATAATAAGGAAAGAAGAAATCCCTGAGTACAAATGAACAGGAGTTTCAATAATGTGTTCAATAGCTCACATCCAGTTGCTGTACAGAATAAAAAACCCAAACAAACCACAGAGTGGACACTCCGGGGTTTCCGCTGCCTCCCTACCTTAAGAAAAATAACCTTTGCAAACTTCTCTTGCTGCTTTTGCATAGCTTTGAGGTTTTTTAGGTATTTTATAAAGTATTTTATAAAGTGATGTCATCTTTGCCTTCTGTTGTAGTTCACAGCTTCTCAAGAATTTGGTCTACATCTTAATTTTCCTTGTTGACCCTCTGCCTTTCCTTACACTGTTACATGGGTCACTTCCACCTTCACTCCTCGTCGTGTCCCTGTGGTGTTTCCATATATATAGGAAATAGACACTTTCATGTATTTGTAATTGTTTTGACTGCAGCTGAAATTAGAGAGGGAGGATTCGGTACCCTTGTACGTATTGGGACTGGGGATGCATAGAATCATAGAACATTTTAGGCTGGCAGGGACCTCTAGAGGTCATCTGGTCCAACCCCCCTACACAAGCAGGGACATCTCTACCTAGGGCAGGTTGCTCAGAGTCCCATCAAGCCTGACCTTGAATGACTCCAGGATGGGACCTCCACCACCTCTCTGGGCAGCCTGTTCCAGGGATCTATCACTCTCATGTTAACAAACTTTCTTCTAATATCCAGCCTAAATCTCTCCTTTCCCAGCTTAAAACCATTGCTCCTTGTCCTGTCATTACAAACCCTTTGAATAGACCTTCCCCTGCCTTCATGTCGGCCCCCTTCAGGTGCTGGAAGGGCACTGTAAGGTCCCCCTGGAGCCTTCTCTCCTCAAGGCTGAACAGCCCCAAATCCCTCAGCCTGTCCCCGTAGGAGAGGTGCTCCAGCCCCCTGATCATCTTGGGGGCCGCCCTCTGGACCCTCTCCATCAGGTCCATGTCCTTCCTTTGTTGAGGTCTCCAGAACTTGGATGCAGTACTCCAGGTGAGGTCTCAGCAGAGCAGGGTAGAGTGGCAGAATCCCCTCTTGATCTGCTGGCCACGCTTCTTTTGATGCAGCCCAGGATGCGATTGGCCTTCTGGGCTGCGACTGCACATTGGTGGCTCACATCCAGTTTTTCATCCACCAGCACCCCCAAGTCCCTTTCCACAGGACTGCTCTCCCAGCCTACACTGATAATGCTGGTTACTCTGGCCCGGGTGCAGGACCTTGCACTTGGCCTTGCTGAACCTCATAATGTTCACCTGGGCCCACCTCTGCAGCCTATCCAGGTCCCTCCGGATGGCATCCCGTCCCTCTGGCATATCAGCTGCACCCCCCAGCTTGGTATTGTCAGCAAACTTGCTGAGGGTGCACTCGATGCCACTGTGGATATCATTAATGAAGATATTAAACATCACTGGTCCCAGCACAGACCCCTGAGGGGCACTGCTCGTCACCTTCCCCCATCTGGACATCGAGCCGTTGACCCTCAGTCTCTGGAGGTGACCATCCATCCAGTTCTTTATCCACTGAACAGTCCACCCATCGAACCCGTAATTCTCCAACTTGGAGATAAGGATGTTGTGGGGGACCATGTCAAAAGCCTTGCAGAAGTCCAGATAGATGACATCCATAGGTCTACCCTT
>JANHGN010010371.1:0-14092 GCA_024605025.1 Megaceryle maxima | reverse complement strand
TCTAGCCAGTTCTTTATCCAGTGAACAGTCCACCCATTGAACCCATAATTCGTCAGCTTAGAGATAAGGATGTTGTGGGGGACCGTGTCAAAAGCCTTGCAGAAGTCCAGATAGATGACATCCATAGGTCTACCCTTGTCAACTGATGCAGTCACTTCATTGCAGAAGGCCACCGGATGATAACTGAGTCAATTTCCAAAAGGAAAAAAGTTAATGATCATCAGAACATAGATTTTTTTTTTTTTTAATTTATTTATTTTTAATCTCTAATCTGCTCCACCATGCTCGTATAATCCTCCCCCTCATCTGTATTTTCAGTGCTGCACTTTGATGAGCTACAGACAGTTGACCTGAAGGCATTTCTTGATGAACATTTCTGTCTGCTCTCAGCCTTGAAAAATCTCAACCTTTTCAAGAGCGGTATGGGAGGAAAATGTGTAAGACTAATAGTTAAAGGCTGAAAGAGAGGGGAGAGGAAAGACTAAAGTGTAAAGCTTGCTTCCAGCAGAAATGCCATCCCTCTTTTACCTCTGATAATTAGAAGCATTTCTGACGTGGCTACAAAAGCAAGTTAGCTGTGTGTGTCTGCCATTTGCTGTGCTTTTGTCTTTTGTTCTGTAGGACCATTTTCCTTTTTGTATGGTGATGCATTTTTTTGGGTTTGTTTGGTTTGTTTGGTTTTGGTTTTAAGACAAAACAAACCCAAAAATTTCAGCTGATACACAATTACTACTTGATGGAGTACGTCAGTACTCCTGCATTTCAAATGATTACTTGCAGGTACTTATGCAACTGTAAAAATGGAAGGTTGTTATTCAAGTTCACATTTGGAGTGCTTTCTCATAATGATTAGCAAAGCTCATGGGCATAAATCTGTTCATGAGTAGTTCCGACTGGAATCTTACTGGAAGGGGGAAAGGTTTTAACTGTGATAATTTTCTGTGGGAGATGATCTTGGCTATATTAAGAAATACAGTAATACTGATTGTAACTCTGATAGAGTTAGAGGACATTGCAAATAGTTTTTAGCGGTGCCTTAAAGAGTATATTGTATTTTATTCCTCCTGAATGTAGGTCTAAGACTTTGGTCTTTTATTATAAAAATAATGTGTGCAGGTGTAGAAATGCAGCATATAATTAACAAACAACCAAACCACAGCAAACCCCATCCTGTTTTAAAACTGTGTTCCTGAAAATTTCTTGGAGATTTTCCTTGACTTGGATTGTGGTTGATTACATGTGTGTGTGTATATATATATATATATATTATTTTTTTTTTTTTTTAATAAAAGACCTTTCTGTTCTGTAAAGAAACTTGGGAAAGAAGTTCCTTGCTGTGCCTTCAGGTCACATGGCCTCGCTGCTGTAGAGCTGGAATGTTTGCCATGGTATTTCCGGAGGCTTCATAAACACACAGAAAGAACAGGCGGGTCAGGAGGGTATATATTTTTTTCTAATTATTATATTCACTCTCCTTCCCCTTTCCCCCTCCCCCTTTTTTAATTTTTTTTTTTTTAATTCTCTCTCTTTATTTTTCTGGCAGCTTAAATTCATTACTCTTTAGGTGTGGGTGTTTTTTTAGGAATTCAGAGTGTTTTTATCTGACCAGTCCAACGAATTTTAAGAGTGAATTTGCGTTTTAAAAAAAAAAACAACCACCACTACAAGGCACTCTTTTAATTACTGAATTTGTCTACAATTATTTCTTACTAAATGAAATGCCCAGCAACCTACATATTAAGCCTAACTCTACTATTTAGACGGTCTTAATGGTTTACTTTTGGCATATGTCACTGTGAGTGGCATTCGGTAATCTGACTTGATAGCTGTCATCTTTCAGACTAGAGTAATGCAAACAAAAGATGAGCACTCAAAGTAAGTTACATTGAAGAGCCATTTCCTAAGTCCTACTGCGGCAGCGTAGAATCCCCAAGTCAAATCAGACAAGCACGGAATTAGTTCTGGCTCCTGGGATATGAGGGTTAAGATTATGCAAACCTCTTCTTTCTAACTGTAGAAATAGAACCTGCTCCTTTAGAGACTTTGCAAACACCAGCGGAAACTGGGATTGTGAGGACCTGTGTGTTAGTCTGCAATGTCACGAATATATTGTCTCTTAGTGGCAAGGTGGGCTGAAGGACACCCTGCAGTCCCTCTTACACCCCACGGCTGGCAGAGACACACCTTCTCCTCCTACTACTCCTTTCCCCTTCCAGCTGAGCTGAGCTGAACTGCCTGTTGAATGAGGGCAGAGAACTGATCCATTTTAAAAATAACCTGGCAAAAATGGGGAGGGAGGGGGAGAATGAATGGATTATTTTTAGCTTAACAAACTCCGCTCACTACACAGTACCATAAAGCTGTCCTAATGCTACCATGAGGGGTGGGGAGAGGGCAGTGCAAAGTGAGCTGGTAACAAGCAGTCGGGGTAGGACCTGCTTGTTCCAGCTTTGCCACTGTGAAAAATCCCCCCAGTAATGTGGCTGTGTCCATGAGGACACTCAGGGTATGGGCAGTGGAAGGTTTAAAATCATACCAAGATGGGTTTATTGCTGAGTCAAGTTATTAATTACATCAGAAGTTACAAAAGGGCAGCATAGTTGTCTTAGAGTTTTCCTTTAAAGTACAAGTCAGTAGATTTCCACCCCACCCCCCTCTTCCCCCCCAAATTCAGGCCCTGAATTGTCATACCGAGGAGAAGCCTTGCTAGACCTGGAACTGAGCAAGATCTTGGGTTCTGCACACTGATAAGGCTTCCTTGTTTCTTCCTCCCCTCCCCTACAAAGCTTTTGAAGCCCATCTTTAAGTGTGGCTGATTATTTAATAATATTGTCCTGGTGTGAAATTGAAGCATCATTTACTTAAGTAAAGCTTATGTTTCGTTCCAGTCAAACATGCAGTGTCTGGTTGCCATAGGTGCCCTATTGTCTGACTTCTGTGGGTACCCCTGTGGCCCCCTGTGGACACAGCAACACAAATGTTGGACAACAGAAGAAGGGAAAGAAGGAAGAGGAGCAAAATCAAGAGTTGAATAGCTGAGAAGGTCTTATGGTAGGAAGAATAAGGCGAAGACACAGCCAGAGAAAAGGCTGGAAGTTTGGGGAAGGGAAATTGTCCTTTGCAAAACCAACTTTGTTGACAGAAATAGACGTTAGAAATAGAGGCATCTCACCGTCTAAAAGAAGATGGGAGGAAGTGGTTGAGGTGGTTATAGTGATAATTCTGGAAGTGCTCCCATGCTGTAGTGGTAGGCAGATGTGGTACAGCAATTGCTGTCTAGGCCACTGATGTTTGAGTCGCTTCTCCTCTTTGCATTTCTGCAATTTCAAATCTTAAACCCAAGCTGACGTAGGCTTTGAGTCTGAAGCTAGCCAGCTGAACAGGTAATGTTTCCATTGCTTTCTGGATGCTCTGCCCCTTGTCAGTATTGGGGTGGGGACTGTGGAATGGAGAGTCCCTTTCTCCCCCTGCTTACCTCAGTGGTTACTGGCAGAAGAGTCCTGGATCCTGTGACATATACTATGAAAACGGGTCAGTCTTCTGGGTTGGTTTAGTTTAGAATGGTGATGGCTACTGGTCTGTAGCTACAGCGGTTGACTGAGAGGGAATGGTATGGAGCTAAGTAGTCATTCTGAAGCTGTTGGACTGTTTCAATGACCAGCTTAAATATAAATGCTCTAGTAGTTGTAAGTTATCTTTTGTAAAAGTAAGCCGTGATTCAAAGGCAAACCATGTTTTAGGTTGATCATTTTCCTCTTAGATATGGGATGCATTTTCCAAATGAACACACAGAAATGTGGACAAATACCCTAAAAATATTGTACAGTATAATCGAGTAAAATTTTTGGTAACTTCTTACTCGAGTTGTTTTCAGTGCTGTGGTTTTCAGTAAAATACTGTAGCACCCCAAGTTTGAAGTGAAAAAGGACAAAGCTCCACCTGTTTAGGTAGCAGGAACAGGGTATGAGAGCTTCTTTTCTTTGGAGATGTTCTAGTGTTTTATCTTGTTCCTTAGTTTATCTCTGGTCTGTAGTTTCTGTGCCTTTATGAGAATGTACAAAGACTTTTTATCGTTGATTTTGCTATGATAATATGTATATCCACATAATACTTTTCATGCCATTTGTCTTTGCCCATTCCCATCTAAGAATTCCCAAGCTTTTTATAAGGAAACTTTTTTTAGGCAGGCCAGTGGGAATCACGGTTGAATCGTGTTCTCGAAAGCTCCATGTTCTTAATTGCCTTTGACAGTGGTTGGGAAGGATGTCACTTCAGCCTAGTGAAAAACAACCAAAATAAATTATATTTTTAATGAAGGGTTCTCTATCTGGATGAATTGATACTGGCAGGACAGTATTGGTTAAAAATAGAAGAACCTTCTGCAGACACATTGCAGTTTATCCTGGATTTATTTTGTCTAAACAAAAAGCAACGTACACATACTCAGTAAAAATAGGCCTCTTAGTCTGAGGTACTTCCTTGGGCAGATGGCTTCTGTTTTTTTAATATGTTTTATTTATTTATTTTTTCAAGTAAGTATTGCTTTGAAGGGAGACAAAATAGAATCAGTATTCAAATATTCTGTTTATCATGTAACCACCTGGGAGATTGCTGTATCCTGTACTAAACCTATTTTATGGTTATATGGACAAGGTTCTTACGACCTTAAAAAGGATGCTAGCTTGCATTCCTCTGCCCAAAGAAATATTTCCAAAAGAAATAATAAGCTGATTTAATGCTTATTTTTGTTCAATACAAAAGTATTTGTAGCTCCCTGGCAAATATTTTACTACTTTCCCCTCTTCCCCCTTCCCCTTAGTCTTTATCTTCTTGATGTTTTCTTCCAACTATCAGAACTGTGTTCTAGGGTATTTTAGAGCAGCTGATTTACAGGCCAAGAATCTTTATCTTTTCACTGAAAACCTATATAAGGAAAGGCACCGAATGGTTAATTTGACTTGTAAAGCTTGCACATATGTATATCGTATATACTGGACATGTTTTATATAGATTAGATATGGTTTAGATATTAGATAAATAAATATAAGTTGCGATCTTGTTTCAGAACTGTGTCTGTTAATGGTTGATAATATGTTAGGTATGTATTTTCAAATGACTGACAAATTTTAAGTAAGGTTCAAGTAACCTGCAATAATAATACCGTTGCAGATTTTCAATATATTTCATACTGAACATGAATACGTTTCATATTTCACTGAATTCCTCTATTTAATCTTAGTGAAGTTAGAAAATTCAAGGTACAACTGTTTTTTCACACATTTTATTAGGCCTTGATATTTCTGATAGCACAGCTTTCTTTGTCAGGTCTTCGAGAGAAGAGAAATTTATTTCCTTCTCGAGACAAAAGAACAACACGAATGTAATCTCGGCTCTCAGTTTTTCTTTTGTCTATGGCTAAATCCATCTCTTAACCTGGTGTGATTAATCCAGTTTGATTTGTTCATGTTTTTAGAAGTGTATGAAAGGACAGGGAGAAAGAAGGAAAAAAAAAATCCTTTGAAATGCTCTTCAGTGAATCGGATGCTGCCTTGAATCATAAAGATAAGTATGACTGAGATCTGTGTTCCCAGAGTGCAGGAAATACTGTGTGTGAAATGCTGGCAGGTATATGGCATGAACTGATGATCAGGGCCAATTGTTTAAACTAGTTGTACTCTGCTGAGAATGTAGAGTCTGTTCCACAGATGAAACTAAGGCTTTTAAAAGAAAAGCTTTTGAGCTAACAAGTCATGGAAAAGCTCCATATATACTATGTAATCTACAATCTCACAAGTGAAAATAAACCCGATTGAGGTGCAGAATGTGAATATGCAGAGGATCACCTCTGCAGTCCCATACAGTGGGAAGCTCAAAGAACTAGAAGTACTGCTTTACAAATAGAGTGGGAGGAAGGAGAAAACAGTCATCAACACCACCTTTCAAAGATAGCGTTTGCCACAGCAACAGTCTGGTGGCAGAGAACTCAACAAAATACATGTGGAACAAGAAGGTGTTTCCTTTTGTTGCCTGTGAACAGGGCACTATTTATTTTACTGGAATTTTTGCTTGCTCATGTGCTCTCTTACTGGGTGGGCAGAAGCTCACTAACTTCTGTAGGCCAGTTAAGCAATGACTGTTTTATTACTATCATTTGAAATGTAAACATTCCCAGTCTCTTCAGGCACCCTTCTTACAACATGCCTTTTTTTTTTTTCCCTAATGATTTTCATTTCTACTCTTTGGTTTTTGTCTCATTTTGCTTTGAATCCCTAAATTTCTCTTGCAAACTGTTGCCAACCACCAGATTACCACTGCTCCTTTTAATAGAAACTACAGCATCAGGGGAGTGCTGCTTTTTCACGCCCCAGTTTGATAGTGGATTTCCTTCTTTGAGCATGTTCCTCTTTTGGACTGTTCAAACATCCATGAAATGCAGTGGATTCTTCATTGGTTGGACCCTCTGCACAGGCAGGCATCCATCCCGCTGTTTAACATCTGCTGTGTGGTAATGTGGGGGTTTTGGATCATTGTGGCCCTGGATCTGATAAAAGCTGACAAGCTAGAGGTGGAGTGCTCTTTGTCATTTTATAGTCTTGCAGTCCTTTGCCCTGCCCATCCCTCACACCTTTGGCATTTCCGGAGCCAGTCTCCTGCCTGGTGCCTTTTTTTTATCTCCCACTGCATCTGAAGTTCTCACCTGGAGGCCCCTGTTCCCTCCAGCTGCTTGCAGTCTCAGGTCACATTGGTTTGCAGTCAGAGCATTTTGGGAATCCATGTAGAAGGAAACAAGTAGTGCTTGCAGTAGAGGAGTATACTCTGAGAGAACAGGTACCTACGCTGCATCTCATGGGCAGACATGAGCCTGAACTGCTCGTATTCAACTGACCGTGTTCTGCGAGGAGCCAAACCAGAAGCCCCATATCCATCGTTAGCTTTGTGTTGAGCTCGAGCTAATAAGCTCAGCCTCTTGGCAGGATGTGTTAGATCAGGCTTACTGCTGTGCTAATTGTGCTTACACAGCTTCCAGTTTGGAGCTGGCTCATTTACAGCTGGCTTGGATGGTGGCCAAGAAGTCTCGCCTCTGCCTGCAGTATGCCATGTAGACATACACACATCCAGCACTTGAACATGTCTGTCAATAGCAGGAAATTATATTCGGAGGGAGGGGAAAATCTTTGGCCTGGCTGCAAGCGTAAACAAGGACAATATTAATGAATAAGGAAGTAAGTAACAGTTTTAATAAGGGGGAAGGATTGATTATTCCAAATGTAAGCTCACTACCACAAGTTGTTTTCAGCCCTGATGTTTGGCCCCATCTTGTTTCTCATTTACCCACTGGTATTGTTACTTTTTTTTTTCTTTTAACAGTGTTTCTTGGGAATGTTTCCCAGATTTAAAAAGCTTCATTGTAGAAGTGAGCAGCCTGGTATTTTCACTGGGAAGCAGGAACTAATATAAACACAAGGTTAAAAAAGGGCAAAATTTCAGAGGGGAAAAACTTACCTTCACAATTAGCCCATCCTCTGTTTTTGTCTTCCCTTACTTCCTACATTACAACCGATGTACAAACTCATTTGCTAATACAGCGTCAAGGATTTGCCTATCTGAAGTTGAAGTGCTATAGTTACCTCAAGGTACAAATTACTCTCTAGTAACAGGAATTACGTAGAAAGGAGAAATCCAGAGCTGTAAAAGCTGAAGTTTGTTTGGAAAACCAGAGCTCAGAATGACTCGAAAGCCACATCCTTAGCTGGCCTAGATTGGTTGCATCAGTTACCAACAGTTGTGCTGTTTACTTCAGCAAGAACTGTCCCCTCAGATATTAAGAAATCTTCTGTCTGTGGAGGAATGTGGCAGTGGATAGGAACATATGAGTGTGTATGTATATAAATAAATAGAGAAACCTGGACTAGTCTCTCTATTTTTATTGTGAAATAATAAAATGATTCATCAGCCACACATCACTATGAGCTCTCCTTAACATTTGAGCCCATTTTCTCAAATTATTTTCTTGGTCACAAGCATCCATGCATCACTGCATTAATTTGCCTGACAGTTTAGAGTCCACTTCTCCATTTGAGGGAGCCTCAAAGAGACAGTACCAACCTTTCAGTTCTAAAATCGCTGTTATTAAAACAACCAGGGGATTGTATCTCTGCAAAGGCGGAGCTGAATAATGATTTAGCTCTCAGAATTAATTTGAGATTTCAACAGCACTAAGTAATATTTTAGTGGCATTATAATCCTGTATATTACATATTAAGTCTGCAGACTGCACTGCCAGTGGAAGAACCCTGCAGTATTTAAATGACTCTGTCACACCATGGTATTATATTCAGGTCATTAGGGGGCATTTTACAGAATTGAAGTTATCTGGCAGAATGTCAAGGGTGAATCATATAATCTCTGTTTCTTTGCCTCTCCAAATATGTAGATTAGGGGTTTAAAAAAACCAATTACACCTAACTCACCAGTGTTCCTTCTCTGTCTCAGCCCATTGTATCACCTGTGCACTACTTGTGCTGTCAACAAATGCTGAGAGCGTAACCGAGGGAAAGGGGAATAATAGAGATGGTTCAGATGGCTGATGATGCAAGTGAAGAAAGCAGTGTACTGAGGGTTGGGGTTGTTTTTCTGGGTGAATCGGAGCAACTGCTAGATAAACATCAACCTGAGTTATTTGGCTGTTGTGGCAGGTGTTGGTGTGTTTGCAGAAGGATGGAAAATGCTGGGCCCTAAGATGAATGTTTCCAGAGCAGATCCCTAACACTAACCCTCCGAAGAGGCAAGGGCACTCTTGTAATTGAATGAACTGAGGGAGATGGGCACCTCTCTCCCCTTTGTGCCTTAGAAACTCTTTCTAAATTCACGTGTGTGGCCCATCATGATGATTTTGATACCTCCTTTCCAATGTGCTCATCATTCAGACAGCTCTGGTTGAATTTAACAAGAGATATTAGGCTGTGAAAAGCATGTGTTCTCAGCAGCTTATTGCTGCCTCTGGCAGAAGTTACTGCCATTCAGATCTGCTAGCTAAATAGTTCAAATGATTATTCTGTGCACCATTAGAGACAAACTGAACTGGGTTAGTTTAAATATGTAAATAGTAGCTTTGGATTGTTATTCCTGCAAGAGATAACCGTCCCAGAGGTTGCCTAGCTGGCTGGTAGGCAGTTAAAAGTTTCACCATGTGAGTTTTCCTTTCTTCCCTTCACCGAGTTTGTAGCTACAGCTTTTGGGGCCATGTGAACACTTGGAAAAAATAAAACCAGTAGTAATAATTTTTTGTAAAGGATCAGTTAAGGCAAGTCACGTTGAAGTGATGTCTGACTTCCAGTGTGAGAATGGCAATGGTGACAGGCTGATTGGTCAGGGCTGATAAACTTTTCAACCAGCAGAGTGGCCATCATCTAAATAGGACATATGGCTGTGCCCTTTCTGTGCTCAAAGTGGTTGACAGGGGAACCCCAACAACAGTTTTCTTTCTTGAAGAGCTTGGTTTTCTCTGGCCTAGAATATGAGCCAAGCTCCCTTATGTAATTCCTGGTTTGTTTTTTTCTTTTCGTGCTACAGTCCACGCAATGGGAGATTCTTGGAAGAGTCTCAGAGGCGAAGAGATGTTTTTGGCTTCTGCATAGTAGTGCTCGAAAGGAGTGCTGAGAGTACTGGAAATTAATTTTACAGGTGGCCTTTCAAAAGGCTTAGCTTCTTATTAGGGAACGGTGCAAGACTCGTATTTGTAAAGAAGCACTGGCTCTGCAAATGGGAGTATTGCCCTGCTGGACAGACCTGCTGCCCTAGGAAGTGGTGGAGAAGGTCAGTGGGTTAAACATGGCTATGGATACCGAGTCCATGAACAGACACCAAAAGGAGCTGTTAGTTCCCACTAACATCTGACTGTGGATGCTGGGGAGTGAAGGCAGTAAACTACAGATAATGTCTGGGCTTGTATGCTCTGCTTACGTGGTATCTTCTGCTGCTGTGCTTGGAGGTAGAATACTGAGCTAGATGAATGACTGGATTATGCCAGCATGGCATGTCTTCTGTTCCTACTGCATTCAGGTACATAACAATATTTAAAATTATTATTCACACTGTATTTAAGTTACATCCAGAACATCCAAGGCATAGGGTGTTCTTTGCTCTTCTACTTTTCCTTTACCTGAGAAAAGACTAAACTTTTATGGTAGCATTTTCATGGGTTTTCTCTAGGCTGCTTTCCCGGAGGATGAAGTTGCAGCTCAGATACTGAAGACTGCTCTCTTAATCTTGATGTTGCTTTGGTTGTCACTAGTGCTTGCTTTAAAATGTACATCAGGAAGTCAGTTCTGGCCCACCATTTCTGTTGGGTGCTTTTTCAATTTAAAGGCAGTGGGCTTTCCTGAAAAATGTCAGTAGACAAAGAACTCTCTAGAGTGGGTCTCTCCTGATCTGTGCAGTTAGCAATTGCTCCCGTAAGCTGTCATTTTAAACTAAAACCAGAAAATGTACAATATTGATCATAGATGCAAGTACAAGAAATGTACGTCTGTATACTAGCACTCCAGAAGCTTGCAGATAAAAATAGATTTAAATCCCATTTTTCCTTCTAATGTGGCAGAAGTAGTAGTTTTGCTCTTGAGGAAGTATGTATGAACCTCCAGGGCTATGAGCTTGTGGAATAAGCTTTATTCCAGCTAGATCAGTAAACAAAGTAACACAAGAAACTTTCTGGGACTCCTTTTATTAAATAAGGGATGTGTGCTTGTTATTTGTGATGCAGCAGTGAGCAATACCATGATGTTCAGGATGGAAGAGATCTGTTATTTATAAGATGCATCCTGTACACCAGGTATTTTCTGTAGTCTATACACACTATAAATAAACTGTGGCACTTAATGGTGCTTAATGTTTACTACTTATACTGCCTTTTCAGTGTATTTGCTGAGATTGAAACAGTTTTTTTGCACTAAGGTTTAGATAATTCGACATCTGCCTTTCTCAACTGCAATAGCAGTTCTGCTCTTGCTCTCCCTGGTGATACAGAGCCCGTGTCTTCCTCCCAGCTCACTGAAGGAGAACACCCGGAGTACAGGCTTCGCTGTCCTTGGCCGTTGCGTCCATTGTGACTTTCTGAACATAATCAGTTTGAACCATTGCCAGCTACAGTCTTGGTCCAGAAACTTGTCAAACCAACATGTGCCTCTAGTTTCTTCTAAGGACTGGTCAGGGAGATAAGATTGTAGGACAATCCACATTATCTTATGAGATGATGTGTATATAATAAGCTCTGAATAATTACAGGATAAAGTAGTCATCCAGCAAATTATTATGCTCCTCAGTAGGGAACCTCACTAATAGGTCTGGCATAAATAGAACTTTTAATACTCATTGTCAAAGGGCTTTAAGTATTAGCAGTGTTTATCTGAAGTTGAACAGATATCAAGTTCACTTTCCAGTTCTTTGTGGAATGAAGACTTTTTTGCTCAGAATGGCCCTTAATGATGAATTGAAGGTGTTTTAGAAATAGGGTCTTCTGTGGAGTTTCATTTCAATTTTTCCTTCCTCCACAGTGTCGTGCATTATTTTTGATATTAGTCTCAAATTATGCCTTATCAAAGATTCTGAGTAACCAGTACTTACTCTAGTTCTTAAACTGATGACATCATGAATTCATATGCAAAACTGGGCAACTGACCAAATTTGATTATTTTGTTGCATAAAGGTAGCTGGACTTCAAACAGTTTAGTGGAGTTTAGTGAATTGGATTCAGTTCTGATACTGGTCAAGCACATACCTATGACAATATCCAGCATTTTTGGGAAGGTTTTGCCTTTGTCTTCTGTAGCTGGAATTTTATTTCTTTGGAGAGAAACACATACAAATCTAATTTACTACTTGTAACATGAATGTACTATGCAAACCACCAGAGTTGTAGTATTTATGGATGTAATGTTCTCTGGTGGAGATGCTGTACTTGGCAGTATGTCTGCTTTCTTACTTTTGCAAGCTTGCAGTTGATGTTTTTGGCATGCGTAGATAGCCATAAAGTGCATTATCAGCCTGAAGCTTCAGGCTAAATGTGTGAGCCCAGGTCTCCTGTTTCTAATGCCCTTTGCATGAAATGTGAAATAATTGCTCAAGTGTAGAAACTGTACATATGTTTACGAAATGTGAAGTACAGGCACAGTCTGGGATTTCAAGTGTCTTATGAAAATGTGCATGTAGTAAGGCCATGCTATCTTCAAAACGAACTTTTCATATTCTTGACCTTTAGACTTCTCAATCTTTAAAAGTGGACTGAATGACAGAATACTTTAAATACCTCCATATGTGTTTATATTTAGTAGGTGTAAAAGCACTTACACTGAGCTAACTTAGTCCAAAGGAGAAACATCTGCTGATTTTTTTTTTTTTAATTTTTTTTTTTTATTAAGTAGATGGTTCTCTGAAGTTTTTGTGTTGTGAAACAGTGGCCTCCCAGCCAAGAGGGGAAGAAACATATGGGTATAGTGATCTGTTAAATAAATGAAACAAGTGAGTCTTGGGCAAATAAACATGAGTGAAAAATTGATAATAAAAGGAGAGTAAAAAGCACTCATACAAAAAGAACAGTGAATGGTGCCTACCTCTCCATCATGGTCCCAAACCTCTAGAAGAATCAAAGGTTTCCTTCTTACTGGAGAGACTGAAAGGAGGTCGAGTTAAAAAATAGCTTTGGGTTAAAAAGGAGGGAGGGGAGGGAGGGAGTATAGTCACTGAGATGAGTAACTTCAGATAATGTTTCAGTGTCTGAGATGTCACTGAGAGAACCGCTGCTTAGGAAGAGGCCTGCCTGAGCTTATATTTTTCAGTGTAGAGACATGTGAAATCAATACCTGAAATAGGCTGCTCAGGGTGCACGCTGTCATTATACCCTGTTTCCCAGTCTCTATTGATCCTCTTTTCCATATGTGTGATGCTGGGACTTCTGAGACCACATACCTTGGTTACCTTGTGGCAATAACCCAAGAATGAATTCTTAATGAATTATGGAGGGAAAAAGCTTGTCATGTTCCTTAACGAGTTAAGCCTCCTCAGAGGACAGGGAAGGCTTTTGTGTAATTTAACCTTTGTATTTGTCCTTAACTGTGTCTTCACTCACAAAGCTATAAATTGGCATGAATGCTGAACCTACACTAACTCTTTACTGTCACCATATCACACTGAAGTCATAACTGTACTTTTTTTTTCATAATACGTGGTTACAAGAGGTGTTAAGTCAAACTGTACAGAAAAGTGAAGTTTTTCTATTAGAAAAACTTGTTTTGACTGAAACTTTTGGTTTGGAAATATGACTGTATCAGTATTATTGCAAATATTTACACTATTTCTCTGAACTGTACCAATTTCTTTGCCCTAGGAGTAAAGGCTGAGTAAGAGCCTGGGTAACTTGTAAGAAATGCATATCCTAGAGGTAAATGACAGTGTGACAGCTCTTGGGACTAGATGGTATATAAGGTTGACTTTTTTTTTTTTTTTTTTTGGATAGAACATGACTAGCTAGGAACTATCTATTTCCAGTTGTGCCTTACTCTTACACTGTTCAACTCTGATCTACAAAGCCCTTAGTGGGACTAAAAGAGTAATTTGATTTTTATGCCGTTCTTTTTGGCTCCCTCAGCTCTGCTGCCAGGAAGAGTGCTGGTGTAGTGGCACCAAGTCTACCTGGAGGGCAGCAGCTAGCAGAGTACCCCAGGCCCAGTACTGTTTCTAATGCTGTTCAGCATCTCCACTAGTGATCTGGATGATGGAGCAGAGTGTACCCTCATCAAGCTCGCAGATAACACAGAGAGGAGTGGCTGATAACACCAGAGTGTTGTGCTGCCATCCAGAAGGACCTAGACAGGCTGGAAAAATGGGCTGACAGGAACCTGATGAAGTTCAGGAAAAGGAAAAGCCAAGTCTTTCCCCTGGGGAGTGGAACAGCCCCAGGCACCAGTTTGCTGGGGGCCACCCAGATGGAAAGCAGCTTTGCAGAAAAGGACTTGAGGGATCTGGTGGAGACCAAGTTCAATACGAAGCAGCAATCTGCCCTTGCTGCAGAGAAGGCTAGTGGTGGCCCAGACTGCAT
>JANHGN010010370.1:0-29558 GCA_024605025.1 Megaceryle maxima | reverse complement strand
CAGGTGAGCCCCCCACCCACCACCCTCTTTTCCCCTCCTTATGTAAGAGGAGGGGTCTTGGGTCGGGGGGAGGGACGGCTTGTCTTTAATTACTTTTTAAAAATCTTTCATTTCATGAAGTATATAGTTCACTGTCACTTTTTAACTAATACTTTTTTCTCTTCTCGGATATTTTTCAAATAATTTCTCATCTGTTGCTTATAGAGATGTATGTATGGAAACAAGATTGTAAACACACATTTTATTGGTCACATAATTTGCAGAAACAGATGAAACAATTTTGAAATACTATATTTCTCATTAAAAAAATACTTACCTCTCCTCGTTCTCCACTCAATCCTCCTACTCCCTTCAGGAATTAATATGAAAAAAAAATATTAAAAAAGCAAGTTGATTCACATTACTTGGAATCAAAAACTAGTATTTCTGTCCTTTGTTTTCAATAATTAATCACTAATGTAAATTTTTTACAATTCTGTGATTGTTATTTGCACACAAAAAACCCAAATTGCATTTAAGGATAAAAAAATGTGTATCATGGTGAATTAACACTTTAGCAATAACTTAAATATCATATACCGAAAGGACAAATTGGGAAAGTATCATACATCTTATAAACAAATGGAAATAATATAGACACACAGACAAAACCTTATTCACTCTACAAAAGAAATGTGTGATCCAGCAAAAAGAAACTCCTGATTCTACCTGCTTAATAATGTCTGGCAAATGCAGGTTTTTTCACTTTTCTGATCTGTTATGGACAAAGGAATCTGTATTGTGGAGAAGTCCTGGAGGCTTGAGAAACCTTAGAAGGACCTAGTGCTGTCTACCAGAAGTATATGAATGACTGATTTTTGGTTGCTGACCATACTAGATAAGCATGGGAAACAACTTTAGACCAAGCCTGTATTATTTTTTCAGCTTTCTCAAAAAAAAAAAAAAATTTAAAAATTTTAAAAAAGCAAGCAACAGCAATTCTGTTGCATCATTTTATCAGAAAAGAAAAAAAAAATATTCTCTTTCATTATCACTTTGTTTTACCTTACAATTAAAATAATTAATATATGGAAAATTTCTCCATTATTTGCAAACGGAAAAATTAGACAGTTTAATAGTTTAATTTGTAAAATGTTAGAGTAGGACACTGCATTTCTTTATAGACCAATGATCATCCTTTTAGTTTAAACTATTTCTTTTCAAAAATATCTGCTCAGCTTTCCTACCAGACTGTTGTCAACTTACATACCCCTGAGAGTGATAGAACTAGGCTAACATACAATCTATATCTCCCACCCATGCTCCACTGGAATCAGCTCCTTCTGGCTAGACAGGCAGCTGTATCGATGTTGTAATTCTGAAAAAGCAACTTCCTTCCAAGTCTAGATTTAGATATGTAACTCTAACAAATACTTTTCTGTTTAGACATGACATAGATTATGTAGTTAACAAGTGTTTATAAATACTAACAGTTATTTTCTGCGGTATAATGAGATAGCCAGCTATGACACAATCAGAATACATTGGCCCAGAGCTAGAGAAACAACTGGATCTCACTGATTTGCAGCTGAAACAGGAAACATCTGTAATTTATGAGCACAGAAGATGTTAATAATGACTCCAAGTATAGCTGAGGAGGTAAAGAACTAGACAAAAGTGTAGCATGGTACGTGCAAAATTTTAACTTAAATTTTAAAATTTAAGCATCACTCATAACTGTTACACAAAAGCCACTTTGTGTTCTTATCTGCAGTTTGTAAATTTATATTTTTTCATTAATTTTTCCATAATTAAGGACTTCATAAAGTAATCCAGAAAAAAGTACTTCAAGTCTGTTGCTCAAGATATAATCCCAGAATCACAGAAACATGTAGGTTGGAAGGGATCCCCATGAATTCAACTTCATTTCAGAACCAAACCCACTAGAGCAGGCTGCTCAACAACCTGTCCAGACAGGTTTTGCCACAATTTCTGTAAGCAGCCTGCTCCACTGTTTGACCAAACACCATGTTTTTCCTGCATATCAAGCTGGAATTCTCTTTGTTCAAACTTGTGTCCTTTTCCTCTCATCCTTCCACTGTGCACAACTGAGGAAAGTGTAGCTCCATTTTCTCTCTGTGTTGTATTAGTTATTTCAAAAATACTAAGGCTAAGAGATAATTTATATAACTTTGTAATCATGTTCTACATAAATATATTTCACCTGATGCCCCTGTCCATGCTGATGGAAGTAATCTTATGGAACAAATATGAATCATGGTTCTCTTGAACTAGGATCACTATTTTAACAGTACCTGTAAGCCTGGATTTCCTTGTCTTCCTTTTTCTCCTTTCAGTCCCTTGAGAAAAGAATCATATTCTATTAAAATATATATTTATCTGGGAGACATAATTAAACTATCAAAAATAACACAAATAAGTAAGCCCTAAAATCTCATCCTAAACCAGGCCAAATCAATCTGAAAAGTTATTCTTCAAGAGTTCAGAGCAGAAACTGTGCAGAAGGATATAATTTCTACTCAGAGAAGCCAAGTCAGGATCTGAGTAGTGACATGATACTCTTCTTTTTCTTGCAGGTATTTTTAAGACTTAAATAACAATGAGGAAAATTCCACTTCTTATAATAGAGTAGATAGGCAAGTCAGGCCAAGTGGTGTTACTGTGACTGTGCATTTTATGTGATCCCACAGTGCCTGGGGCAGTCAGGAACAGAACCCCTTGCAGGACAGTGCTGGGTCATGTCGCAGCCCCTGAGGCAGCAGCACAATCCATGCCCTCATTGCCAGGACCACACAGCTCTGCACCAAATGCAATAGCCTGTTCAGCCCCAGAAATGCAACTGGAAATTCATACTGAACATACTGGGAAGTTTTCATTGAAGAACAGTTAGGGCTCACTGCTGCTGTTCTTCAGGCAAACCTTCTATAGAGTTTAAACTTAAAAAAAAATGCTCCTGAATGAACACCTAAGACTTTTATTAACAGTGTTGCCAGATGATTTCCTTAGAAACAAAGTTGATATACCTGGATACCACTTTCACCTTGGTTTCCTTTGTCCCCCTGTAAAATATTAGAAGCAAAGTCTGCATTGTAACATGATTCATCTCAAAGACATTTAGTCTGTGTTTTAACACAGTAAATACAAGAAGCATCTAATAGCTTTTATTTATAATGAATTAAAACAAATCACTTTATCCTCATGTACACAAACACTGAGAAAAGTACAGAAAGTTATACTAAGAAGGCAATCTATCATAGGAAGAAATATCAAAGAGAAAAGTGGATACTCATATACCAAGTTAAAATTTAAAAATATATCATAATGAGGTAGCAAATCCAGCAGGATTTTATCCACTCAGTGTATGGAATTGGAGAGGATGAAAGCAGGGAGGGGAGGATTTCTGATTAAATTTTATCTGAATGCTAACCTCTAAGTATGTTTGCCTTTACCTGCTAAGAATATTAATAATTTCTGTAACACTCTAAACCCATTGAATGTAGAAGTCATGTATGACACATCAAAGAAAAAAAAAAAATTAATCAGAAAAAAAATTACATTTCAATTTAATCAAAACTGTGTAAGGACTAAGTTCCACTTCCATCCACACTTTTTGACTTTCATGAACGTTTATAGTAAATAAATATTATTGGGGTGACTAGCAATCAGATGGTGCAACTGGTACTTAAAAGGTACATATCTAGGTTTATTAAGTTGGCTGAACACCATCTAACTGACATCAGAGAGAAACAGTCAGCACTTGAAAACTATACATGCCAATTAATGATGGTGGTATAACATAAATACTCCCAGAACAAGCTTAAACTTATGGGAGATAGCTCCTGCCCTAATTTTGACCCCTTAAATCAGTGTGATTCTGTTTAAATAGACATGAACCAAAATGTTGTGCCAAGAACATAGCAATTCATTAAACAAAGATAGATCTGTAAAAGGTCTACAAAACTGCATTTAATAAAGGAAAGAATTAGGATGGAGTTTTTTAGGTATGTTTTACTGGTTTTCTTTTAAGAGCCAAATATTTGTGTTTGGCTATTTTTTGAAAAAGAGAATGTTAGTTAAATACTAAACAATAGTGAAGAGGAGCTTTTGGTCATGGCAAATATTTTACTGATCAAAAATTGCAGAACTTAAGAAGGTATTTATGCCATCTGTATTTGGTTGTGTTGTGCTTGATTGTAAAATAGTTGGTTTGGTTTCAAGTTTTAAAATAAGCTATATCTGAAAAGCTTCACTTTTACTGTCAGATGCCCAAACTGCACTTTTTTTCCCTTGAGTAATTCAAGACTTTGTCATACTTATGATTAATAACTCCAATTAACCAGCAATACATATCCTGTCTTGCTTCTTCATATAAAATGAATAATGACTTTCACAAAAGCTTCTTCAGTTTAAAATTTAGAAAGGTTCCATAAATTTTAACAAAGTCTCCCTTCTTAAAGCCAGTATTACTGTCTTGGTACATGCAACTTACATGACCCTCAGATACTGAAACTGAATATATGCTGATAATGGAACTAATTAAACTATTGTTATGACTGACTCAACTCATGTCAGTCTTCCATTGGCCTTCGGTATATTTCGAAAGACTTAAGCCAATAAATCTTTGTCCTTACGTGCTCTGGAAATCACTGTACTGAAACTGTTCAGAAGACTATTTTTTCTACATCTTGTCTTGGAAAACACAATTCAGGTTCCATTATCTCATCTAAATTTGGATCATTCTCTAGGCTCCATTGACGAGGGACTTGCTTCACTTGTCTAAACATCAATAAATATTTAGTTTTAATAATTGCAGGTGAGGCTTCTTAATAATAAATTATATCCTAAGGAAACAAGTCTGTTACATGACATCATGTCACGGTTTAGGGTCAGGGCAATCCCTTAGACCTAGTCTGTTCTCACTCAAACCAGGACACATCAGATCACTTATATTGCTCCAAAGAAACAATATAATATTAAAATACTTGTATATGCCAATTCAGAAACTCACTGTAAAAAAAATATAATTCTTTGTCATGTTTTCCTACAAAAATACAATAAAAAATGAACACAACAGTGATACTCATTACCTTGCAAAGCAATGAAACGTTTCATTTTTGGAATGCACACAGTATTGCTTTACAAGTATCCAGAATAAAGAAGTCTTAATTTAAATTTAGACAAAATATGTAATAGATAGAAGTCAAAGCTTCATTTAAAATTAGAATTAACTGATTTACAGCAATGGAACTAATTTGACTTCAACCACTTTCCAACCATGAGCACTGACTGGTGTTCAGCCCTGAAATTCTCCTTAAATTGTGTTATTGAAGATTACAGTGAATATTTTTGCCCAGCTGTTTCAAATAAACATGGTGTTTCCTACACATAAATTTGCCTAATAGCATATGTAAAGTATAAATTCTTGGTCTTTCTCTGTTTTTAGGTTATTACATAGAAGAAAGGTGCCATCCTGAAAAACACCATCTAGAAAACACAACTCCGTTCTATGTAATTACCCATGAGACACAAAAAAGTAATCCTTTTCAATCACTTCTAATTTTCAGGTTCTGAAATCCCATTATAGGGTTAATTACTCCAGTTCTTATGGGAGGTCCATAAAAGACATTGTACAATAGACTGTATAGGTGTAGCACTTTCTATAAGGTATAAGATGACAAAAATATAAGAATCATGGATCATATCATTACATACTGTAATTCATAATGGAAATTTCATTAATACCTATGCAGTAGCATTTTTTGTTAACAGTTCTCCATTTTGGCCATCCTCTACTCCCTATGAAAAAAATATTGTTTTTCTAAAGAATGGGCCTTCCAAATATACCAACTATTCTCTAATAATAACAATGTCTTTAGAAAAAAAAAAATCCTCTAATAATGATCACTTATAAGAAAAGCACTGCCAGTATAAAATGCAATTAATGTAAAACTGGAAAAATCACTTACCTTTATACCCTGGGTACCAGGAATGCCTGGGTAGCCTGGTTCACCTGGAGCACCTGGTATTCCTAGTTCTCCCTGAGTAATACAATAGCTCTGTGTCAGTGATGTGCTGTATGTAAAAACATTTATTGCATGTTTTCTCAAGGTCACATGATATGATTTGGCTATGTTATTTTGAAATTTTATAACTGAGGATGATTGAAATGTCTGGAGAATTTGTGAATGGATGTTGAATGCAAAGAAGCCAAAAAAAGAGACTCCTATTTCTTAACCTCAGTTTTCCACTATACCTTTTTAATTGCCTTTTAATACAGTTGATGTTGATTTTTCAAAACTACACAAAGAAAAATATCTGAAGTAACGACATTGAACTTCATGAATGGTTGACTTACACTTCCTATAAGCTAGTATAAAATTATTAAGAATAAGCTATCAAATGTATTCCAAGGCAACTCTATGTTAATTACTATGTTATTTTGAAACAAACTGCCTAGTAACAAATCATGGAAAATCATTAAATCATGGAAAAGTAAATCATTCCCTTCTTTAACTAGAAGACTTCCAGATTCATTTTTACCTTGACTCCTGGTAATCCTGGTTTCCCCTGTATTCCAGGTTCGCCTTTATCACCCTATATAACAATGTAAGAGTGTGGCTGATACATCAGTATGTTTTGTCACACGTAGTATTATAAGCAAGCATAAACAGACACGGCTGCTGGGAAACTGGCTCTTAAAAATAGGCCCAGGTAGTGACTGAAAGGCTAAGGTTCTTCTCCCTTACAGGAAACTTGAAGTTTCAACTTTCTCTCAGGAAAGATAAGATACTGATGACAAAATGTGATCTGACAGCCTCTGCTCATCTGTCCCTTCTTCACCTGCCTAATTTGTCTTGCCCGGTTGTACCATGTTTATGTGTACTGACCTCACATTTCCACTATCTTATTTAATAAAACTCTTGAGAATCCTTGGGCTTGTCTGAATCAAAATATTTATTTATATTTTGCTTTTTCTGTAGCCTATGGAATCAGGCATATATTCAGCATGGTGATTTTCATTAAAATCTAAGAATTATTACTTCGTGATGCTCTTCTTTAATGAGCTTATTATGAATGACTCTATAAAAAACAGACTATATTCTGAATGAGAGATAAATATACAGAACAAAAGTATTTTTTGCAAATTAAAATAAAGTCCATTAATTTTTAGTCATTTAATAGGTATTCTATCTTTTTGATCACAGCAAACTATTACCACTTTAAGAAATGTTACCTTCCGTATACAATTTTAAAGACATATGTACTTTTGGGTGTAAGGTACCATATGGGTGGAAATGGAGATATATGTAAACACAAAATTCAGGAAAGGGAATCTATATTCCTAAATATTCTCTAGGACATAAAATTCTGTGCTTACCAAAACTCATCTTGGATTAAATTAAAAGGTTACCCTAAGTGATCTGGACTTAAAATATCTATCTTAGTTTCTGAGAGCATGGGTCAAATTAATTCTTGCAGTGTAATCAATAGAATTACATCTGAATAAATTTGTCTCCTTGGCTGGAAAATGCAGCATATAACATTATTTAATAAAATTAAAATATAAATAAATGTAACATGGTCAGAAAGTTCCAATGTATACTGAGAATTATCTGGCTCCCAGCATTGCAGAACATTTTCCAGGACTGCAAAGCTGCAACAAAGTCTCATGACCATTTCTACAATTGTTCCAAGCCTCATGGGATAACACACAACATTTACTGAGCTATATTAAGCGCTCTTGAGTCCAAACTATCATATAAGGTAATATAGGAAAAATCATACATCTATAAAGCAGTCATTTATCAAAGTCACAAGCAAATTAACACAAAAATTTACCTTTGGCCCAGGAGTTCCAGGTAGTCCAAATGAGCCTTCTGGTCCCATCAAACCCTATTTATTTGTGAAAAAGGCAGAGGCATTTCTCTACTAAGCTAGAGGAATAATGGCTTCAGTATAGTGTACTAGTATTATTACCATTATATCTGTACAGTGAAATAAATAGGATGAGAAATATGTCTTTCATCACATTACTATAAAGGCTTTTGTTCTGGTACTGCACGGTGGATTATTTAGATCTTCTATGACCTAAGGAAGGGCTACTGTGCAATGGAAAAAAAATATGCAGAAAAAAAGCACAGCTCTGTCATTAAATACTCCTGAGAGAAAATTCTGCAACTCAGAATCCCATCTGTATGATCTAATCTTTAACATATCTTTAATATGTCCTTAGTTAAATTGAAAATTACATGAGTTTCTTAGTTTTCATTTAGGGTTCCCAAAACCAGCAAAAGTTTATGTGGCATGTCATATTTGCTTCCTTCTTTCTGACTGTGTGTCCCTCAAACGTTGCCACGTCTTGACTCCTACTGCTAACTCTGTGGAGATTTATTTGGAGCAGTTAAATTTGGGGCCACACCTTTGAATCTTCTGCAGAGTCCTCAGGATTGAACTGTACATTCGAGAACCCAATAGCTTCTGCCATTTCAGATCATGACACTTCAGCACATTTCCAAAGCCAGAGCATTGCCAAAACCCTCGAACTCCTTTCAAGGAAGCGTGTTGATTAAAGCATATTTAGTTGTCTTTGTTCAATACATAAAGTAAGAACTAAAGGGTATTAAACCATCAACTGACTCACTCTTTTAATTTCTGTTTAAAGCTACTCTTAAGTATACATTAGGAAATAATTTTTTTTTTTTTTAATCATACTTTCCATGAAGGAATTCCCATAATTACCATTTATACTATTTTCCACATCTGGTGTTAATATGTGTCTTTCTCACCACTTCATCTCACTTCTTTTTGACTCTAGAACTGCATGCATCAATAAAAACAATTTATTATTATTCTTTTATTTGGACTTGTATATATACTCTGAAATATGACCTGATATCAGAGTGTACTTAAGACACAGCATAAAATAAAAGCACAAAAGTATAAAAAAATCAAATAATTAAATAAGGTCTGGAAATCTAATTTGTTAGAGATTACGTTTTATTAAGGATTCTAACTGATAGTATTTTCAAAAACTACTATTAGCATTGTTATTTGTCTTTGCTTTTGTATCAATAAAACCAACCACCTTTCATTTAGTATTAAATATTCGGAACTATTCAGTTCCATGGCATTATCTCGGACCTACTTCAAAAGTTACATGTGATCAAAAATAAATATATGTCTTCAGCAATTTGTACCACAGATTGTAACTAAGTTTTGCTAAACAAATAAAATTAACTTTCATTGCTAAAACTAGAAGAATGTCTTTGGTTTTTCAAACAGAAGAGAAAAATCAGAGTACTGGAACAAGAAGTAATTCTTTGTAGCCAGGGTTTACAGCATTTCCTCAATTCTGTGGTATTTCAACTGTGCTTTACTGTTAACTAAGGCAACACAGATTAACTCTGGTTTCTTTCCTGCCGTGTTGTAAGAGAGTACTGGTCACCAAAACTTTCCATCATTAAACACCACAACTTGCCCCTTAGGCCACAGACAAGGGTCTGTGAATACAAATAAATGGTATCAATCACAAGACTAAAATTTGAGTAACTTTGCTGACAATGTTCCTCAATCTCAGACCTCAGTCAATTACATGTGAAATTTCTTTTATTAAACTTATATTTCTCTAAAGTAACTAAAAAAAATCATACATGAAGTACTTTCCAACACTTTCCAGAACTTTGAAGATTAAATCTTCTTGTGCTTACTTACATAGAAAATCAGTTAATCTAGTGTAATCCATTATTTGGTATATAAAGGTTTACTATACACTATGCTATTTCTTTTATACTTTTTTTAATAGAAATTACCCTTCTGTCTCCAGATGGAGTAAGTTTATGAGGTCTTCTCCCCTCATAACATAAGAGATAGTGTATTTCCTATCCTCTACCAGTTCCACTCTAGATCACTTCTAGGTCACTTCTAGGACTGGCTTGCACCAGTCCTTTGATTCATTTTATCTTACCAAAGTGGAAATACTATGTGTACAGTATAGCTTTTTTACAAAAAAGTCAGATACATGTATATACCCACAGTGACCTACAAACATGTGCTAGAGAAGACAAATCAGACAATAAGTTTACAATACATCTGCAGGAAAGGGAGAAATAAAACCCAGTTGTTCTGGCTTCCTTTCTTGCACTTTCATTGCCAGGCCATATTTAAGGTACTTCATTTAAAAAAAATACAGGAAGATAACTACATGAAATCAGTAGGCTGCAATACAAAAACTTTCAGATACCATATAGAAAAATCTTGAGAACATAATCTGAAAACTATGGCATGCAAAATTAAAAGAGCACATCATAAATGAAAATGAACAATTAAAGGACATAAAATGTATCACTACTCCCCCATTTTCCAGAGCTATTTATGTGTCAGATAAATTAATAAATTACTGATGTTGGCAATGTAATAGGGATAGTTATTACTGAAGAAGAACTTGTTACTGAAGAATTTTCCCAAGGTATTAATAGACCATCCACAACTTCTCCATCTGTTTTTTTTGGAACAAACATATTCAGTGTGACTAATACAAGGAAAATCCCACTATCTTTTCTGGTTGGAATTTCCCAGTGCTATATTAAGTATTCAAATATTCCTTGCATCAATTTCCTACTTATTTTATCAGGTGATAAAAGATACATTAAATGAGTTCACAGGAAACATGAATAAATTATTTTCAAGCATATCAAGAATCAGGTGTTATTTATCTAAATAAGATTTAAAGAAAACATGGTAGGCAAGTTACTTGAATAAATATGTACACTTCAGAATCCCACAAGGCTTTGTTATAGCTGATGACACAGCCCTCCCTCCAGCATTTTGGTAAACTTTGCTCAGAATGAAATGGAGAAAAAAATTTCCAGCAATAGGCAATAAAATTGATGAGAGGCACATGTCAGAGACCAAGTGTGCATGTGTCAACTAGGAGTAAGGACTTCTGAACTTCCAGTTCAGGCAGTATTTTATTCAACTTTTATCTAAACAACTGTAAGAACTGGTTGTCAAGGAAGTGTGTTCTTTCCAGAGAAGATCTTTAGGAGACTGAAAAAGTCCTTTAAGTTTGTGAGAAGAAAATTCACCAGTGTACTCACTTCATACAAAAAGGCTTCTGACAGTTGTTATGTAGTGGTTGTGCCTGTGGTAGAGTCAGGAAAGGAAGAGCTGCTGAGCGGTTGCAGGGTAGCTGTATACTGTGCAGGGAATTCTGAATGTATTGGATGGCAGAGTAGCCCAGAATTTGTAAAAGTCAAGACTGGTCTCAGTCTTTCTCTCTGATCAGGACTGCATTGGCTTTAAATGATCATGTATTTTATTAAGGAACTGTGAGCATGGGGAAAAAAGTGAACTCTTCAGTAAATTCATAGACATTCATATGCCTATACATAATCTTTGTAATCTGGAAACCAGCGTCAAGTTTTTTTTAGAAGTTTTTTATTCAGAGATCAAGTTCAAGGCTCTCTTCCTTGTCTGTGGTAAGCTACAGAAAGCACAAACCACACTCTTCTGAATTTTCTTTGATGAAAAACAATACAACAAAGTGAAAAATTAAGTAAAAAATTAGAAAATATGAGATCTGTGGACCATAAAACTTTCAAAAGTGTATTGTTTAATACCCTCCTGAGCTTCTTCAAGTATAACCATTTGGATTCCACATGTCTAGGCAGTATACAGCATAACCAGAGCATGTTAAAGACTTAAAAGTCTATTGTGAAATCAATGATCTCAGCAACATTTGGACAAATGCATAATTGAAACCAAAAGACCACCTCAAATATGGTGACATTTACTTATGATGGGATAGATGTACATTACCGGACAGACACACAGCAGGACTTCACTCAGGGGATGTGACCATTCCCCCCTTTGGAGGTCTGAACCACCTGACTGATTACAAATGAAGTCTAGCACTTCATTTTAGTGTAAATCAGATGCAAGAACTAAAAGAAACTTGGGAGGGGGTTGCAAATGTATTCTCTATGAAAAGTAAAATTAGATTACTGTTGAGTCTGAAGGATCTAAAGTTCATCTACCTTCTGATTGGAGAAAAATGACACCACCTTCACAGAAAAATAGAGAATAAATGGTCAGTGAGACAGAAGTAGTCTTCCCACAATGGACATAATGGCCTATTAAATTAAAGACCCTTTTAGCAAATAATCAATCAAATAATCCCATATAAAATGACAAAATCCCAATAAATTTGGTGCAGAAAAAAATACAGACATGATTCCAGGAAGAGAGCAGTGAGAGTTACAGGTACTGAAAGGGCTTCAACTGAACAGATGCACATAGTCAAAACTTTAAAACTTCAAAACCCCCCATCTTTCCTGTAGGCCCACTTTAAGTACTGGAAGATTGAAATAAGGTCTCCCTAGAGCCTTTTCTTCTCCAGGCTAAACAACACCAACTCTCTCAGTCTGTCATCAGAGGAGAGGTGCTCCAGCTCTCTGTGGCTCTCCTCTGGACCCCCTCAAACAGATCCATGTCCTTCTTATGCTGGGGGCCCCAGAGCTGGACACAGTACTCCAGGTGGGGTCTCACCACAGCTTCATAGAGGGGAAGAATCACCTCCCGTGACCTGCTGGTCAGACTTCTTTTGATACAGTCCAGGAACAACTGGATTTCTGGGCTGCGAGGGCACATTGCTGGCTCATACTCAGTTTTTTATCCATCAGAACCCCCAAGTCCTTTATTTATCGTGACTTCTAACCATAGCTTCCCTATTTAGGAAAAAAAACATTCAGTGTCATTTGCACCTAAAACACCAGCATTGCTATCTAAGCTTCTCAGTCTCTTCTTCTATTTCAGGAATGTCATCTGCTTATTTCTAATGTTTTTTTCTGAAGCTCTATCCAAAGCATTTCCTTATTCCTACTATTCAAATCCCTCAGCTTTATTCACATAATTTTATTTACTACTTCCCTTTACCCTTCTATTTCAAACAGAATTAATTAGCAAGAGAATTATTGCTTTGAGATTAATTTTTGTTAAAAGTGTCTATATGTTAGTCTCTATCAAAGAAATGCTATCAAAGCATGCTCTTGGTTCAGATACCAGAATGCTCATTGCTATTTTTATGAAAATCCAAATCACAGAGTTGGACTCTGATTTATTTATTTTTTTTTTTAATCTTCAAATGCATTTTCCAAGCTAAAGAAATTAAGCTTATTTTACTGTTTCCCATGTAATCGTATTTATCCCAATAATAACACCACAGAAATGCTGACATTTCCCAAATAAATATTTTATTTTAACTGCTTTCTTGGCTTCCTGAAAATATGAAGTTTCTCCTATTTGGACTAGGAATGGACAAGTCCATTACATGCACAAGATATAGTGACTCTCAAGATGAGTCAAGAAGGCAAGAAAAAAGCAAGTGATGTTCTTCCTGTTGTTGTCACTATTCACATTCAGCTACAAATCAAGGTGTGTTATCTATTTTTTTCCCTGACAAGTGTTACTAATTCTGTAGCATGAATACAACTGTTTAAAATCTCTTATACTACCATCTGGCTATACACACTAAGAATAAACAGCAAATTCCTTACGTGGTTAAAACACTTTAGTCATTTAGTGCTCTTGTCCATAGACATAGTAGAATCAGTCTTAATTCTGTACTTAATTCTCTCCAGTATTTACTTCATTCTAACAGTATTAGTCTATACTGATCTGCTTGACATTGAATATAAGGTAAAATATATGTTCTTTATCTAAATAAAAAAATCACAGTAAACAGCTTCTTTATGATGCTAAGCCATGTATCTCTCAGGAAAGCCAGAAGCATTTTAATCAGCAAAGAAGATAAAATGCACCTTCAAAGAAGATAAAAGATCTGAAGCACAAAACAAAAACTGCAAAAAGACATGTTAACAGTGAGGATGATTAATAATGGAGCCATCTAAACATTGCTGAACTTTTCAATAAAAAAGGTTATTTTTTAAGACAGCATATGTTCAATTAATGATGAAACATCTACTAATTAAAGAAAGAACTCTAACTAGTTTTAAGCAGCTGTCCCTTTTACCTTTAAAATTTCCATTTTTTAAGGACTATATATACTTGCACTGACTTTCAGAACAGTTATTTTACTACTGGGATTTCTAAAGGATTATAAAGAACATAGAAATTACCCTACTCAGACATAACAAAGATGTGGTAAATTGGACTGTCCAAAGAGAGTGAATTATTCTCAGTTTCCTACATTCCAAAATAAAAATCTCTCTTTAAGCAGTTTGGGAACTCAGTGATCTGAAGTATTTTCACAGTCTTTGTCAAAAAAGCACTATCACAAAAGCATCCTAAAATTAATCTTCAGAAATTCAAAACACATTATGATAACACTTACGTTGTTTTTAACTTTCAAAATAAATTTTCTTGAGTACTTTCAAAGTTAATTAAAGGTTAATTAATTCAGAGACTAAATTCAGACTAATGTGTTTGCTGCATTTCTTTATCAAATGTGCAGTCAGGAAACCATAAATTTTAAAAAGCAGGTATCTAATACTTCAGGAGGAATTCAGAGATTAGACTTAGTTTGATCCTATTTGTCAACCTGAAAATGCTAGGTTGCTACTGTGTTTGCCATCACTTGTTTGCTTATTACAAGTAAAGAATGACAGCATTAGAATTATTTGTTCATAATAACACCATGTTGCAAACTTACAGTATCCCCTGGTGACCCTTTTGCTCCTGGTTGGCCTGGTGGTCCAATTTCACCCTACAGTTTTTATATAAAGAGAAGAATTCTGTGATTAATGTACATATAGTTAACAAACTTATCAAATATTCTTTAATTACATAGATTTAATTAGGATTATTTCTCAAAGTATTATGAAATTAACTGTTAAACTATTAATTTCTTCTAGAATAGCTGAAATATAACCTATTGAGATATTTTCAAACACTCCACAAAGAACGTGGAGCATGTCTCTATTCATTTGCAGCACGATTTGAAGTCCTAAATTCCCACTATGAAAATTCTCCACTGAGCACACACTGAACCCTTACTTTGGAATAGCTATATATATGCACAGATTTTAACTGTGTCTTGAAGTATTAATAATACCTTTTGTCCTTTTGCTCCTTGATTTCCAGGGATTCCAGGAATTCCCTGAGGGGGGAAAATAAAGCCTTCTTAATATATGGAATATTTTCTCCAGAAAATAGTATATAACACACACCCACATGCCCCCTTTCACATCCTCATAAATTTAACATTTGCCATATGATTGGGGTTCAAAATATGGTCAGGAAATAGAAAATTAAAAACCAAAACAAAACAAAAAAATAAAAGAGCTTCAGCTGGAAACATGCAAACCATTTCATCTGGGGATACAGTGAAACACTAATCTTCAGTCACTCCCCAGTGCTTTCAACCAAGAGTCCATGTCTGCCACTGGGCAGACTCACATGTTTCCCGTTGCCCACTGAGGGCTGCAATACTTTACAGAAAACCTTACCCTGACATAGGGAAAGAATCCACTTTTCATTATCCATAATATTTCCTACATAAGACAGGGTAAAAGTCCTTGCTAGTAGGACTATGAGTATAACAAATCCTATTTTCCTATGTAAGATACAGTGATTGCAACAGAACACAAGAGATAGATACAATTATATTTGAGAAACACTTGGATCTCTGCCATTTCCTCAGCATCATTGCTTATTTAGCTCTACAGCATATCTCACAATTTTCTTACAGTGATCATTTAATTGAACATAATTCAGTTTTAAAACAAAACTCCATGTATACTTAAAAGTGTATTCTATACTCAGTTAATCTATTTCTCCTCTCAAGTAAAACTATTCAAATTTATTGGACAGACACTGTTCTTACTTGTATCATCAATAATCTGCAGCAAGAATTTGGCTTACAGACTTTTTATATTTTAATCTAATTCTGAAATTAATATGCTGCAGTGAGAACAGGACTGTTCTAGACAGTACCAAAATGAATGTATTCTGTGGGAAAAAAAAAATTAACATGAATGTAACAATCAGGAATAACCTGATAGCTTCCATATGGATTACATCTATGCAAGCCTGGCTAGGAAAAGATAGTTCCATTGTTTTGCAGTTTACACCCAGCTTCTAGTGAAATAAAGACCCCATCATGCAGAAACAGCATGAGTCAATGGCACATGAGTTAACAATGAAACAATGACATCCTGAGCATTTTACAAGTCATAAAAACTCCAATGTACCTATCATAAAAAAAAAAAAAAAAAGAGAGAGAGAGAGATCAAAGAATATCATAGAAAGAACTGGAAAACAGTGCCTCATTCAGAGACTTCTCACATTGTGTTACATAACCCTTCCTGTCCAAAACCATCTTAGAACTTCTGCACAAATAAAGAGTTGGGAAATAAAGCATATTTATCACCACATTTAGGAACTTCCAGACCTGTCCATGACTTCTCAGTGTAATTATTTAACGGTTAATTTCTGTAGTTGTAAAACATGAAACTAATTATAAATATCTGTACCTGTAACACAAAACAGAATTTAATAGATGCTGAAAAGAACTCCCACTAGGCAGCAACCTTCTCATACTGAAAGAATGTACCAAAGCTGTCCTGTTTACATTTCTTTGCTGTTTGCAGGGCTGAAAGAAGATGGTTCCATGTATTTATCCAACACAGCAGATGACTTACCATTACATAAGCATGCCTAGAAGACGACACATGATGTCTCACTGAGCAGTGTTGAACTTTCTCAGATAAAAGAAACTGCTGATATAAACCATTTAACCTTAAATTTATATCAGTGGCAAAGAAGGATATAACTCAAAAATAATTGTAAAACTAAGTCATATTTCCTTTTTTTTTTCCTTTTTTTTCTTCTGATTGACTCTGCACTATTGAAGTACATGGAACTTAGGATCCTATTTCAGTGGGAGCTGGTCCAGACCCTTAAAATTCTCTTATGGCTCATTGACATTCACTCAGCTAAGAATGAATTTATCACTTATGCTAATGTACGTGATTCCCAGAGTACATGGGTAGAGATTTTCATTTATTCTCCACATGACAGCTGGCACAAAAGAAGGGGAATGAAGTGGCTAATTTCGTCACAAAGAATGAGGTGTTCCCATAAGTTGTATTTTTCTGTATAGCTTCCATGGTTCAGTAATTAAGAAGACTTATTTCTGTAGGATCAGTTCCAGTATGCCTAAAAAATTAAATCTGGTTCCCTTCTAATTACCCATTCCCTATCTATTACTTCCCTTTGCATAGATAATCTCTGGTTATCCCAGTTAGAATTTTCTGCACTTCCCCAGAAAACAAGATTAAAAGTAGTTTAGATACCTTGAGTTTCTTCCCTAACTTCTAGGTCAAAAGCCAAACCAAGCTTTGGAAATGTGAATTGTTCCGAAACAGAGATTATACATGCAGTACAAATCCTCAGAATCTGAGCAATTTTTTGTCTGCCATGAATAATAAGGCACTTTTAATAGGAAGTTATGTTTAATAGGATGATATAACACTAACTAAACTATCAAAGAAATCTTAGTTAAATTATCAAAAAAAAAAACAAAAAAAAACCAAAACCAACAATCTATTCTTACTTTAAAGCATAAAGCAAAGCAACTAATTTTACTCCATTTGTAACATAAAAATGTAATTTTTGTGAAGAGCATACTGTCACTAAAATGATTACAAATGCCTGTGTTTAATCAAAACTTAATATGAAACAGATTCATCATGCAATTTTTCTGCCACTAAGGGAAACACAATGTTTGGAACTACTACAAATGGGAAAACTGCCACCCATTGGGAGTAACAGAATCAATGCTATGGAATAATTTATGATTCACTGGCCTATGGAAAAAAATTGCCTTTGGGGACGTCCTCTGCAAAGCTATCAAGCAACATTTTGTTCAAACAAAATAAGAAAAAGAGGTTGCAGTTCTAGATTTTCTTCTTTTCTTTGTCTTCCCAGAAATCTTATTTTAAATGCTTTATATTTATCCTATATGCAATTATAATACCAATAAAACACAGCATTACATTTCTATGCAGAAGAGCTAAAAATCAAGGCATCTACTGTGCTTTAGTGATATCTGTCCTTAGGTGAGTTAGACAATCTTACATTTGTGAATCAGCTATTTGTTCCCCTTCTTTAACATCAAATTTCATGTAAGGTTTATTCAGTGTTTCTTCATATTTAAAAATGAAGTTTATGGCAAGCCTTACAACTGCCTTAATTCTCTCAGCATTATCAATCTGACTCTCAATTACCTTCATTTAATCAAATGTTTTCCTCCTTTCTCTGAAATGTTCCCTTAAATGGGAAGTCTTCCCTTACCCTATAATAGCCTGTAATATTATTTGCCAGCAAGTGCTACAATCACAATAAATTTAAAGTCAGCAAGATAGTCTAGAAAATCTAATTCATTGGTTTAAAAATGTGTTTATAAAGATTGTCAGCTGCAGTTTTACCATACACTGCTGAGTCTGGGCCTAAAAACTAACATGATCGTGTATCAGTCTGGCAGCTAACGAAGATTTTGTATTTATTGGGACACTGCTGACTTTACCCTTTGTTTAGCCTCCTTTGCCTGTTTAAACATACATTTTCCACTCTGTGTTATCTATGTGTACCTAAAAGCCTGTCAGCTTTCAAAGCTCTTCTTACAGACCCTTTGCAGGGTACCTCCAGGACATAAAGTGACACTTGAATATTATATAGGTAACTGAAATCTTCTCTGGTGTCACTGAAGGTGCTGTGGGATAGCCAGTCTACCCTTTGAAAAAGACTGCACTAAGAACTGCATCACACGTGACAGATGTTACTGTGGCCCTCACACATCTGAAATGGCTGTTGGTGTCAATGCCTAAGCAAACAAATACCCCACACCACCATGTCTTATTCTCTGGAGCAAAAGTGACCTCTGTTTTTTGGTTTGGGTTTATTTTGTTGTTTCTTTGTTTCTTTGCTTGTTTGTATATGCCTGGTGTGGTAGTTCTCTATAGGCTCAGATAGCAACAGTTTTTGACAAAGTCTTCACATTGGCCCGGAACCACAAGGCATTTAAGCGTAAACTAGGATATTCAAAAGTAAAAGGAGCTATGGGTATACTTTACTTGTGAGAAATAGCAATTCTTAGCCGTGGGGCTCACAGCTTCTTCACAGGATGAAGCTCATCTGGGTATGAACTAAATCTCCTAATGCAGTCTTCGTCAGCTGCAGCCCCCCCAGCTGGGACTTCAGAACACCCAAAAAAAAGCATGAATTAGTTTCTACTGTGATAATGAGCTTCAGTAATGACACATATAATTCTGTATAAGTATTCTATTTTATCCCAATTCTAGCAATTTAAATGCATCTTTGATTATTTGATTATATCTGGCAGACACAATGGATTTAACTGTAAAAAGAACATGGTTTCACAATCCCTGGAAAATCTTCCTTGTAGCCTTCATTAATTGTGAAGTGTCTATCTTTGTTTTGGATAATATTAAACAGCTGGATTTTCCTCCATGCAGCCCCATAAAAAAATCCACTAAGTAAATTGCCTGAGGCCTTATCTACATATCAACTAGGTGTAAACATTTTTACTTAAGCCACAAGTTACCTTTCTCAAATTATTTTTCCCACTTTTTCTAGCTAATATTATGGATTATTTAAACTCCCTCACACTTAACTCTATGCTTGCAAATAGCAGAAACAGCTATGCATTCTTTTCCCAGAACAAAACAATAAAAAGTATTTGACTCCTAAAATAAGTATTTACTAGCCTATTCTATTACTTATTTTCTGCTATTGTCTTTAATATTCCCCATCTCTTCAGTGCCTGGTTGGACTTGATTCTTCAGTACTGGCTGATGGCCCTAGTATGGAAAACAGGAATTCCCAGACTATAGAGAACATACAAATTATCATAAAATTCTAGCTCTGAAAGAAGCAAAATTACAGGGTAATTCCAAAATTTTCTCTGTTATGAGCAAATTGTTTTGCAGTCAGTTCCCCAGGAGGATGGAGAGAACATTAGTATGATTAACTTAATATTACCTTACTTTCTTAGGGTAGTATACAAAGCTGTAGTCTCTCAACCTACTGCTTTAAACAGGCTCCTTACTGAATACAGTACATCTGGACTTATTTTGTAACCTGTCAAACATTTGATAAATACTGTCTGGGACAGCAAATCACTATGGAACAGTTTTCAAACCATGCATTCTCCTTTCAGCATCAAGACAAAAATATATGAAATAATAAGCATTTTCTCTATAAAAATGATCATTATTTAAAAAGTTACAATAAAACAATACTTCCTGTTAAAACAGTGAGATCTTCTGGGGAAAAAAAAAAAAAAAAGGCAGAAAAGTAGTAATATGTAAGATAAGCAGAGACCCTTTACTTTACTTCAAAGGTCATTAACTGGGGGAAAGCTTCTCTACCAGCATCTCTACTATTATTGTTGAATATTGGTAATTGTTATAGTTTATTTTAGGGCTTAAGTATCTGTTTTCTTTTTTTTTTTTTTTTTTCCTGAGGATCAGTGAGGTTATATGCTAAGACTCTATCTTGTTTAGATTACATTAAGACTCTATCTTGTTTAGATTACATAAATTTTAAAAAAACCAAAACACAAAAACAAATGATCAACTGTAACTTTCATTAAAGTTGCCCATTTACACAACAAAAAAATCAAATCTCTAATGACCACTTGTAATTCAGGCAGTGACACAAGTCTCACAAAAGATTCCCAGCAAGGCACTGAAAAAATGTAATCAGAGTTTCAGTTTGCCAAAATGGTGCTAATTTTGTCCTTACTCTTTCTTCAGTAGAGTAACTGTTAATCAGAGTCATCTGAAGTAATGAGTTTAAAACAGATGAAAGTCGTGACTACTGATAAAAATACGTTTTTTCTAGTGTATGTGAGTTCTCTGAATTATGTTTTAATCAAATGGCTTCTTCCACTCTGAAAAATCTGCAATTCTGATTCTGGGAAGACACTAAAGGACATTACATTAATTATAGCAACAGAACAAGATTCACAGAAGATATCTATCTATCCATATGTTCCCATGATCCCTTTAAACACCTGAAAAAATACAACTTTTTATGTATTATTGATCCTTACTTGGAAAAGTATACTTAATGATACACAAGAGATTTACTGGAAGTATGTAAAAAAGTATAAGTCAAACCATAATATGGATAAAAGTACAGCAGTCAAGGTACTTCTTAAAAGATTACAGCAAATGCTTGATAATCCTAATAGAATGAAAGACAGAAACCCAATTTGGATAATGGATAAAACTTTCTACCAGGGAAAGTAGCAAAATATGTGTAGAAGAAATTCAAGGAAGCTGCATCTGCTACTACTGAGTAGTTGGATTTGCTGACAAAGAAAAATGGGCTAAATAAAAAGAACCATTCCCACAGACATAATGAGCATTCACTGCACTAGCACAGCAGCTTTAAATTAAATGCAGAAAGGAAAAAGCATTACCGAGATCTTTGCAGTTATAAGACCAGAGTTTGCAAACACTTTTTTCTTTTTGGCAAATCTGTTATTAAAAATAAAGCACACATATGTTAAATGTGGAACAAAGTGACCTCTCTTGCATTGCCAACAATGCAGTTCTTGGATAACTGTGTTTTGAAAGCTAGAAATACTAACAGAAAATTAAAACTGTGTATATCCTGTCACAGGCTGAAAGTGGTGTCAATGTTTCTTGTAAAAACCCTTCAAAATAATATGAATATCTGACTTCTCAATTATTTTGTGGGTACAGAGGTGAACAGACAATACCAGAGACCCCAGCTCTGCAGGTGACACCGTGATGCCCTCTCTGCCTGCCATGACGGGCACCAGCCCTACAGACTGTGCAAACCAACATCCAATCTGTCTAAAATGCTTACACTGACTTCTACTAGCTGACGAACTGACCCATGTTTGACAGTTAAATGTGAACACACTAATATTCATGTTATATGCCTTCAACATGTTTAAAATTCCATTCAGTTACATGCTTTCAAATTTTTTGGTTGTAAATTTTCTCCACTACTTAAATTATGGAGAAAGGCTTATGATGGGTCACACAATTTCAGCACCTTGCACACATGAGAGAGGGCAGGCTGAGGATGGCAGAGCCTCTTCAAAGGGCACCAACTTTGCACTACTTTGCTCTACTCCTTGCACCCCAAATGCCTGGCTGGCTGACACGTCAAGAATTGCAGCTCTGTTCACACAAGTCACACTGATGCAAAAGAACACAATTTCTAGTAATCCCCCTCTTCCTGTAGTAAGAAGTCAGTTAAATTAGCAGTGAACAGGTTTAACAACAAATCATACTTTCTTTTTTCCATATGGTGCATACTGTGAAATTTGTCACAGAATGTAGCAAATGAAAACTCTAAAACTGTTTCCAAAAAGGACTAAAAAATTACTAGAAAACGGGTCTATTGCTATCTATTAAGTAGGATGGGGCCAGCATGTATTTTTGGCTAAGGAACTCCCCAAAGCTCTGACAGACAGAACCTGGCAGTAAATAACAGATGAAAAAAAAAATATTTTTCTACATACTCCTATCCACTGCCAGAGAAAAAGGTTCAGTGATAATTCCTTTTGTCTGAGTCTGTTTGGCAATTTTTATCTGATAAGAAATAGCTAAGAAAAGTTGGTGAAGAGACTGAGATCAAACCTTTTCAGAGCACAAAGGAAAATAATACCTTGACTAACATAGCAATCGCTAAGACTAAATTTAAACACTAAAACTAATTACTAAAGCAAAAATTAATTTGTACAATAAGAGTGAAATGTTGTTTCTTAAATGGCTTCGTATTTCTATAGTACCTTTATTATTCTTGGTCTTAGTGGATCTAATAACCTTGATTTTGCTGGTCCTGTAGTAATTTATTCCAATATGAGTAAAATGTATCAAAATCCTAAAGTAAATTTTTTTTAAAGCTTGATCTAAGAATAAGATCTCATAAGCACTGTGTTCCTTGTGCTTCATTAGCCCAGAATACTATTTGATTTGTGACATATAATCTTTGTAGAACAATGGCTGAACACAAATACACAATATTTTAACATTATCTGTCTGAAAAAAACCAAATGCTGGTCATAACATACAGAATAATGAAGACAAAAAAACCAACATGTGGTACAAATAAAAAAAAACAAAACAAAAAAAAAACCCCATATTTTTATAATTTTTTTTTTTTTTCCAATTTGGGAAGGAGAGGTCTTATACCAACATGGTATTTTAATCTCAACAGAAATATTAATTAAACCTTAGAAAGGGATTTAAATTCACTCTGATTAAAGATTGTTTAGCATGTTGTTTCTCTATGGTTTGGAAGCCAGCCTGTATTCAGACAACTTTCTATAGCTTCAATTCACTGTAATTTTAATATGCAATTACAAAAGTGAAAAACACTAACTCCACCAAATTTCCCCAAATTTCAAGATATTCAGAAGATCCTATGCAGAAATATTTCGTATCAAAGAAGAACCACAACATAGAGTTGGCCTAAATACAATAATTATAATAAAATACTTAACTATATGAGGTGAAATTAAAACCATTCTGGATAATTATCAGAGTACAGACTTTACATTAGATTCCCACATGCAGCACTTCCTGACAGAGTTACAGCTAGATTGCTTCATATCACCACCCTGACCACAATTCTCAAGGAGGATGCAACTCAGACCTTCTGAGGACAATGGTACAGCAAATCTTTTCTCTGGCTTGTCCCATATGTTGAAGAAGTATGATGACTAGTATGAAAATTGGCTACCCTGTTACTACCCTGTTGAATTTGGATCAGAAGGAGGAAAGTGAAATGTCCTTTTGGTAATCCTCTTCCTACTTGTGGTTAAGTAACTCACCATAAACATGTTAAGCACAGAATAGAACAGAAATGTGTAAATTAAATCAATTGAAATAATAAATATTTACAGCTGCTATATTCTAACTGAGTGTCTTCATTCATAGTCTACTACCTATGTTTGGTTTCTAAGAATAACAATCGGTTGAGGAAAGTTTCTGTTAAGTCTCCAGAGTCACTGGAAACTTCAGCAGATATTTACCTAAGCTGCAAATCAAAATGCTAATTCCTAATGTTCAGGGTGTATTAGGAAAGGAAGATAGAAATATTTAGGGGATATGTTAAAGTCATTCAGTAGACTATTATTTTCTAGCATGATCATTAACAGAGACACAATTCATACCAAGAAGAGGGCACTTTCTCTAGAGACCTGGAACACAACATCCCTGTGCTCTGTGGAGCAACATTTGAATACATCTAGGAATTTGCCCTTGGGCCATACTAATTCAAATCACACTTAATATTACTGTTATGTTAAAATGCAATGGTACAAACCAGTGACAATCGATAATGTGTGTGCCTAAAAGTGAAATAGGAATTTGCACACACAAACAGAAATTGTATTGTTAAGCATTAGCTCCTATAGCGTTGCCTGTGTCTATGTGGAATTAGCAATGTACAGTTCAATTGGTCTGAATTTTCCACTTATACACCATAAATGTGGGAAAAAAGCCCTACACACTCTCTCCTTTTATTCACTATAAATTATAATCTTAGAGCTGAAACATTATTGTCTGACAAATATTTAGAGATAAAAACCATTTCCATTTACAGCATATGTTAAAAAGATGCCAAAAAAAAATCCAGATGCATCTCAACTTTTTGTAGCTTGCTTCTGAGACCTGACAAAATGAAAAGACGACAGTAAGCAGTGTTTAGTGACTTGCCACTTAGGACAGGCACATTATTAATTGCATATTGATGCACTCTGCAGGCCAACATAGTCTAACATACATGACATTGTCTGTGCGATTGAACACAGCTGCTGAGAAATAATCTTGAATGCAATTGCTGTGAATTCCAGAGGAAAGCAATGCAGAAATTACATTCTTATTTGTAATCTGCTAAACTAAATATGTTCTATGCCTTGTATTTTTGCAGAAAATCTACTGTCTAAATAACCATTTATTGCTACTAAAAGTATTTTTAATTCCATTAGTATGGATACTAGAAACGGAGCTATTTTATATCCTACTTCTGTAATACATGAGAGGAAAAAATTATCATAGACAAATACACAAATAAAGCTGGCATAGCTGCAAAATATTTAAACACAAAGAGAAAAAACTACCATGCATGTTACTTACTTGTAACTCCTCTGCCACAATCCATAAATGGAATGTTTACTCTACTGGTTGTCAAATATTTTCCCCTTTACAGAAGAAGTTTTTTTTCATTTTCTGCTCTTTCTTCCCAACAAACAGCAAAACATTACTTAATAATTTCAAATACTTTGTCATGTAATATTTTAGTTAAAAGATAATGAATATATAACTAAATCAGGCCAAAATCATGTGATGATACTGCTACCCAATAGGGACTATTGGGTGCTTTGGCTGTCAGAATTTCATTCAAATCTGTAAGTATTTTATTGTACATGTTTTATTTTTCTGATCCTAGCCATAATGCTTCTGTTGAGGAATATACAATATCCATTTTGTTAAAAATGTAATTTCCAATGTATTATCTATATTAGTGAAGGATCTGGAAGCATCTTGAAGTGTTCCTTGAAAACTGTGTGGCTTAAGATGAAAACAGTAATGGAGAGATGCTGCTGTTTCAGGATTAATCAGCACATGTGAAACATTTACTGGAAGCATGAACACCAAATTTGCTAGCACTAAAATGGCAGGTGTCAGCCCAATACACACCATATACCAGTCCAAACATTCTCTTCAAGCACCTTCTACTTCAGTAAAGCCTTTTTCAAACGTTGTCTTCAAGCACTTTTGACTTCAGAAAAGGATACATGAAATTAGCACACAAATTCAGGAACGTTGTAAGTATTATTACCATAAAATCACAGAATGATAGGGGCTGGAAGGGACCTCTAGAGATCACCTACTCCAACCTCCCCCCAGCCAAGGCAGGTTCACCCGAAGAAGGTTGCACAGGAACACATCCAGGTGAGTTTTAAATTGGAGACTCCACCACCTCCCTGGGCAGCCTGTTCCAGTACTCCATCACTCTCAAAGTAAAGAAGTTCCTCCTCATGTTCAGATGGAACTTCCTACATTCAAGTTTGTGTCCATTAGCTCTTGTCCTATCACTGGGCACCACTGAAAAGAGACTTGGTCCCATCCTCCTGACATCCAATCTTCAAGTATTTATAAGCATTGGCAAGTTCCCCCCTCAGTTTTCTCTTCTCCACACTAAAACCACCAAACTCCCTCAGCCTTTTGTCGTAAGACAGATGTTCTAGTCCCCTCATCATCTTTGTAGCCCTTTGCTGTACCATCTCCAGCAGTTCCCTTTCCTCCTTGAACTGAGGAGCCCAGAACTGGACAAAATACTCCAGATGTGGCCTCACCAGGGCAGAATTGGTGTTTAAGGAAAGGCTGGATGTGGCACTTAGTGCCATGGTCTACCCGATGTGGTGGTGTTGGGACAGAGGCTGGACTTGATGATCCCAGAGGTCTTTTCAGCCTCAGTAATCCTATGATTCTATGAATAGAGGGGGAGGAGCACCACCCTCAACCTACTGGCCACAGTCTTCTAGATGCACCCCAGGATGCCATTGGTCTTCTTGGCCACAAGGGCACTCTGCTGGCTTATGGTCATCCTGTTGTCCACCACAACTCCCAGGTCCTTCTCCGTGGAGCTGCTTTTCCTGGAGCTGCTTTCCAGCAGTTCAGCCCCAAACATGTACTGGTGCATGGGGTTATTACTCCCTAAGTGCAGTACCCGATTATTTGCCCTTGTTGAATTTCATAAAGTTTCTCTCAGCCCAGCTCTCCATCCTGTCCAGGTCACACTGGATGGCAGCACAGCCTTCCGTTGTGTCAGCCACTCCTCCCAGTTTTGAGTCATCAGCAAACTTGCTGAGGGTACACTGTGTCTCTTCATTCAGGTAATTGATGAATATAGTGAAGAGGACTGGATCCTGTACTGACCCCTGGGGAACACCACTTGTTACAGGCCTCCCACTAGACTCTGTGCCACTAATTAAAACCCTCTGAGCTCTTATCTTCCAGACAGGTTTCAATCCACTCCACTGTCCATTCATCTAACCCACACTTCCTGAGCTTGCCTATGAGGATGCTGTAGGAGACAATGTCAAAAAACCTTGCTAAAGTTAAGGAAGACAACATCCACTGCCCTCCCCTCATCTACTCAGCCAGTCATGCCATTATAGGAGGCTATCAGATTAGTCAGACATGACTTCCCTCTGGTGAATCCATGCTGGCTACTTCTGATAACCCTCTTTTCCTCCACATGCTTTAAGATGATGACTAGAACAAGCTGTTCCACCATCTTTCCATGGATGACAGTGAGGCTGACTGGCCTATAGTTTCCCAGGTCCTCCTTCTTGCCCTTACTGAAGATTGGAGTGACATTGGCTTTCCTCCAGTCCTCAGCCACCTTACCTGTTCTCCAGGACCTTTCAAAGATGATGGAGAGTGGCCTAATAATGACTTGTTCCAGGTCCCTCAGCAATCGTGGGTGCATCCCATCAAGACCCATGGACTTGTGAATATCCAGTTTGCTTAACTGGTCTTTAATCTGATTTTCCACAATCAAGGGAAGGTTTCCCTTCCTCCAGACTTTCTGTGTTATCTCCAAAGTCTGGGGTGGATCCAAAATAATGCAAATGAGTAATTTTTAAAATATCACATGTCAAAGGAAGGGAATGCTGATCACTCAAGGCATACCTATTTTATACTAGTTTTACTATATAAATTTCAGGACCTCTTTAGTGGTTATTCTCTTCTTAGCAGAGTAAATTAACCCATTACGCCTGAAAAGTATTAAATCAGACCAAATTGGATTAAACACTTAAGCAAATACATAATTTAGTAAACTTACAGGGAAAGTAAAGAATGTTTAAAGAACTTTTAAAGTTTCTAACTCAGATCACCCACCCAGATAGATCCAAACTGGATTCACATACACAGAGATTATAAAGTGCTAATTCTTTAACCTACAACAATTCAGTAACCAAACATATTTTTAACAGAGTTTTAGGGGTAAATGAATTTGTGATAAAGAATACACAATCAGTTTACCATTGTGTGGATTCATTCGTTCAACTCCTCAAAAATCTCTAGTTGGTCAAGTCCAGTAATATTCTAGAATGTCTTTTTTTCAGTCCAAGCTGTAGTATGTTAGCTAAACCACTTGAAATGTATCTGTACCTCATTTCCTCAAAATAACATAAACCAACTAATCGGCAATGCTTTTAAATGATAACTAGTGATAGTAAACTGCCTTTTTGCCACTTAAAAACACACTGAAAGTCAAATCATATAGCTATAATGTTCAAATACTGATAAACCATCTCTACAAAAAGGCCCACTGCAATATTAAGTTTATGATACTCGGAAAAAAAGTGCTGTAGGCATGTGCATAATGTGGTCTTTGCAACTGATGCGAAGGTTTCCAGTCTCCTAAATGCACAATTATTTAAATGGGCACAGAGATGTGCTTTTGAGTAATATTAACATGCGAGTGGATATCTGATGTGCATTGTGCATGCCCATACTGTCAAGGTGATCCACTTTTAGTTTCATACCAGATCTCTAGAATCCATCTTAGCCAAGCTACAAACACGACAGTCTAAGGCTGAGGCTGCAGTAAGAAGTGAATGAGATCATCCCCTCAGTGGGAAAAACCACAGGTGGAGTGATGTGTGTCACAACTCTTAATCTACAGACAGTATAAGCTTATGTCAAAGCAGTCCATCTGGGAATTAAAGCTCACTTTTTAGTACAGATATCTAATAGGTATAATACCAAGTTTAAAGTCTCTACATGAAAATTTCCAATAAGCGCCCACAGTTATTTTAATGCATATAAGTAATGACAGCCTTTAGAAGAGCTTGTGGGTTTGCATATAAACATTCATTGCACATAAAAATTCACTAGAATCACTCATGGAATACAAATAAATAAGCACTATCACTAATTTGTGCTTAGAAAGTAGTCACTGCACTCTTTAACACAACTGCACCTTTGAGTGTTTGCTGCAGGACAATTTTTTCAGAACTAATCTGTTCAACAGATTTTTAAATTTATAAAAGGTTAACACATTATTAAGAGACATTTTAACAAACAAGCATCTGTTTATAATACAGTTCAGCAAGTCAGCAGGGAGATTTAAAAGCTGTACAACATATTGGTCAGAGGTATTTCTATCACTGTGTTTACAAAACAACCACAATGGAGGAGGAATGCTGGTGTGTATCTGCACATGAATTAGTAAGAAAAGTGCCAGTGTAGCTATAAACTACTAGGTCATTACTGCATTAAAGCATAAAACAGACTACTATGAGTACTGTTTATAACTATTTATAGTACATGACATTCATGTCCATAATAGGCTTTCAACTACAGCTCCTTTCATATCTCCTTACATCTTTTAAGAAATTACCTTTGCTAACATCGCGTCTGTATGTGGAGAAAAGCATGTGGAGAAAAGCATGTGGAGAAAAGGTGGCATACCTTGCTGCCATTTCTTTAAGACAGCAGCAAGGTATGCCACCT
>JANHGN010010368.1:169173-186423 GCA_024605025.1 Megaceryle maxima | reverse complement strand
TTGTCTTCTTTTGCACTAATAAAAATGAAGGATAAATATGGACAATTTACTGTTAATTAAAATTTATGTGAGAATTCACCTTAGGCAGGTGAAGAAGATGACTGATGAGTTTTCGGTGTAGATTCTTTGTAGGAGGGAATTCTACTGTGCTGAACAACTTAGGCTGCATGTGATTTAACTTTCTGGCACGATTTACCAGTATCTCCCATTTTTTTAAGCATATGATTTTAGATTTTTTTTTTTTTTTTGAGTTAACTCTCCAGTTTTAGTGCAGATTGCTGGTAGTTCTGAGGCTTAGCATATTGTGGACTGCTTCAAAAGCATCATGCTACTTTTACAAGGATGTTGTACAAAGGGTTCTTCACACTTTTGTTTTACTTTGCCTTTTAGAACAACTCCAGATCATCCAGAGCTATGCTGTTGGTACAATTCTAATGAACTACAGGCTAACATTTCAATTTGGTGAGGGGAAAGGTGCCAAAGAGTCCCACTTAAAAAATCCATTTTTTCCATGTCTGTTAAAAATTTTCACTCACCTTTGAAATGTGAGCTTCTTTGTCTCAAACCTAGAAAAATAGTTACATATCAGAATGTGAAGAAAAGTCTAGGAAAAAAAAACTTTTCTGACATTTCATCATATTGTGATCATATTCTGCCCACAGAAATTTGCCTAAGTTCTACAGTGAAGTGATTATATGTAGCCAGAATAAGTGAAAGAACAGTTAGCCCAAACTTCCTCCATAGAAAACTTTACACATGGAAAAATATCCATGGCTAGAAAGGAGTGTATTGGTGGAGCTGGGTAGGCTATGGTCCCTTCTATATGACGTGCATTGTAATTGAATAAAGCAGAATCCCACCTTTGCATCATACTGCAAAATATGCAAATTTCTATGAATAATGGATTTAATCCTATTAGAAAAGAGATTAAAAGTAGTTAAACATGTCAGCCTTGATTCTGCTCTATGACTTGTTAGCAGAGACAGAAGTATACGCTTATCCAGTTGATGAACTGTTGTGGCATCAGCAGCCACAGCCCCCTCTTGGGAACCTGCCATATTTGCAAAACCCGGCTGTTATATTTTTCCTTATCTGAAGTGACTTTTAAAATAGCATCAGCTCTCTAATGCTATACATTCTGGTGATAATCCTATGCTCGTTTGTTTTGGACTGGCCCAGTGCTTGCAGGAGAAGTCACAAATCCAGAAAGGATGCAGTTCATTTTTTGTGCTTGGCTTCACGTGGGAAGCCCTCTTACAAACCATGTAAACTCTCTACATTTTGATTTCCTAATTTGCACAAGATTCAGCAGAGCTACACTCTTAAGCATTGTGTGGGAATGAGTAATTATTAACACAGGTTGGGTGATCCTATTTGGACAGTATAGAAATTATAGAAAATGCAGGCAAACAGTTACTGAAATATCCACTATCTGATCAAATAACTGATAAAATACCACAGTGGTGTAAAGAAGACATATTGTGAAGTATTACATAGTTACATGGAAAAACGAGAAATGCCAGTGCCATAGCTCACTAAATAAAGATAAAAATACAGAAATTGACCTTTTCTATGTTCCTAAAATGAGTTGTGTATATTGGGGGTGGGTAGGGCATATGCATAACACTTGATGGGGTGGAAGAACTTATCTGGGAGGGGGAGAGGTGGTAATCTTGGCTCTAATTACCTTCTGTTTCTTGCAGAAATGGGAATTATGGGAAAAAAATTGTAAATCTTATGGGTTGTTTGAGTCAAATAGAGTAGGGCCTCCTCTAATAAAAGCTTTACAGGCAACTCTAGCAAGGGGAACATAATGATCTTAGTTGGCTGCAGTAGAAGTTCTCGAGCTGTTAGGGCTGCATGTGCTTTAGTGCCCTTCCAAAGCAGAGCCATGAGACTTCCCCCACCATGAGGCCCCAGTGGCAGGGCAACCAGAAAAGTTAAAAATGTGTGTATTCACACACCCGAACCCTTGACAACATGGTACATGGGAACCTACACATGTAGTTTGCTAACATGAGAAGTTATCCCATGAATCAAAGTCCTAAGCAGAACTTCATTTTACTTATCTTTTTCATTTTCTTTTTTGATCTCAAAAAATCTTCTTTAGTTGTGGGTACTTCAGTGCTTGGCAGTAGTGACCCTGAAAAAGATCAATATAATCCTGTTGAAATATGAAAAAGTATCTGGAAAGGTACTCAGCCCCAACCATCTGGGTTTTCCTTCACCATGGAAAGCTTTGCTTTTTGTAAGATGGGGTTTTGCTGTGTAAGAGACCCGTGCCCTTTCCCATAGTATTGATTTATCATCTGTCTGCCTTACTTCACAACTGTTTTTACTCACAACTCTTATGACAGAGAGTGAGATCATCTTGTTTTTTAATATCAGTGACAAAATTCCCCCGCAGCCCACATGGCCTTTGGCTGAGAGGTGGAGCCACTCAGGAGACAGCAATGTCCTACTTTCTGGATATTTCCACTCTTGTTTAGTGAGAGAACAGCGCATTTTATCATTTAGCCATGACATATGATGGGGCGAGGAGATCCAGAGAGATTTCTCAGAGCTGCCAAATTTGATGCAGTTCTGTGAAGGATATTTCTTACCAGTGAGAAACTCTCTTTTCTTGCTCCCTTTTCATCACCAAAAATGTATCTGTTTCTCTCTCTAGGTCAGCCTACTTCCTGGCAGGCTCACAGAACTCCTGAAGAAGTAGGATGTTGAAGGAGAGGAAAAAAAACATCAGATGGAAGGGTTCCATCAGTCTTCAACTAGGTTCTATCAGAAAGACTGGCAGCACTGGCTCCTATGCCCCAAACGGTGCGTCCTTGTGTCTCATTTGGGACCACTGGAGTTTCTGCTGCAATTATGGGCATAAGAAGGATGGTCCTGCAAAGCACCCTAGGACAATCCTCAGGAGCTGTAGGAGAAGATGGACAGCTGCTGCAGGGATTGTGGTCCAGCAGGACCAGGACCAAATGCTCTTAGAGGCTGAAGTGGTCATATGGGTATTTTCATCAGCTTCTGCAGTGAGTAACAGGAAGGAAGGCAGTGACCTGCCTGCCAACGAGACCCCACTCGTATACCACCACAACATAACATCAACCGTGGGTCTTTTTAAAATGGGGCTTTTACTGCTGTGGGGCAGGAAGGAGGAGGAGGAATCACCAGAAAGGGTGGAGAACAAATAGTGGGGGGAAAAAAAGGCAAGGAGAAAGTAAGGCAAGCAGGCTGGCCTAGCTTGGCTCCCTGCAGAGGTCAAACAGCTGCAGAGAGCCTGAAAATGGGTTGAAGGAGTAGGGAGAAAGAAGAGCCAAAGTCTGGAGGGACTGGTTCTGTCTATGCAGTTACAGGCTTAGCATTGCTTCCTTCTGATGAGGTACCTCCTCCTACCTGACGTGAGGGCACTGAAGTGCCCAGAAAAGACAGGAACTACTGAGTGCAAGTGCCTGTCTTTCACACCAGAGGCACAATCCGAGTGAGGATTGTTTTCTTCCCAGTACGTCTGCCGTGCTAGACTTCAATTCATGTTGTCAAAGAGCAAGCACCTGCCATTTCTTGAGGAAAAAAACCCCACAGTCTCCACCCTGGTCCCAGGGGACTGAGTGGAGACAAACAGGGCAGCAGCTTGCTGGGGTGCTGGCTGTTACGGGGATAAAATGGAGCGGCAGAGGCCTATTGATGCCCAATAGAAACAATAGAAACCAACTGCTGTGGTGAGAAAGTGGCCATTTGCTGTGCCAGCTGCAGCCGGGGACAGCAGAGGGAAGGGATGGGAGAGCCTGATAGGTTGGGATGCCGCAGCCTCCAGCCCTGCTGCATCCCGGCGTGATGCCCCCATTTTGCCGCAATTCGGTGGTTACTAGATGGGGAGAGAAGTGAGGAAAGGAAAACAATGGATGATGTTGCCTGCCTTTCTTTTCATCCCTTGAAAGCTGTGCTTATACCAGTTTTTTGCTTGTTTTGAAATGTCCCAGGGAGGCATCTGGAAGCTGGTGCCCACTGTGTGTTGTCCTGAATGTCCGCTTTAAACTTCCTGTGCTGCCACTCATCGTGTTTTCTTTCTGGAAACATGTTTTTCCTCTCTAAATTTTCAACTGCTGTGGACTTTCTGTTCTTTGAGGGTGCTGGTGCAGGCCTTCAGACCAGAAGTAAGGCAGCTCATAGATCTGGCTGGATCATGGCTTGGTGACACACTGAGAGGATCCATGTGGCTGGTCGGCAGGGCTGTGGGCTGCCTGCCCTTGCCTCTCTGGCCGGCTCTTTTTGTATGATGCTGAATCCTCACTCTGTGTCTCTAAGCAAAGCTCTCAGACCTACCAGTGAAACCCCATTTATTTTGTTTAGGTACCTTAGCACCACAGGTTATGTAGGATCACCCCTCTGTTGGAGAACAACGTCAAGTCCAGGGGTATGTGGATGGTGGAGCGTGTTTTTCAGCCAGGGCTTGCCAAGCTGCCATGCAATTGCAGCTTTAGGCAGACGTCAGTGAAATTTGCAGATCCAGGCTTTTCCCCAAAGCTTTACATCATTAAGCTGCAAGCCTCACTCGTGTTTTGCTAACTAGATCTGCTCCTAATGTGGAGCAGCAACAGGAGCGTGTGGGCACTGCTGTTCCTCAGCTGTTTAGCCACAATAATTAGTTGTTGTAAAGGATGGAGGATCGATAGGGAGCTCCATGCATTGTCACACACCACCAAACACTCCTGAGATACTGCTGCAAACTTAGACCAAGTAGTAAGAAGACTGACAACCATGACAATAAAGGAAAAATAGAGATTTGGGGGTTGGTCCTTTCAATAGGTATTATCAGATGAGATTCTCAGAGGACTGTAAGTGGCCAGGGCTCCATTCTGCTCATAGCTGTGGCCAGTCTCCATTGTTTCAATGGAAGAAGGTGAAAAAATGTCCCAGAAATTATGCTATATATCAAAAGATGGGGACATAATTAAGACAACAGAGTTTCTTCTGTCTGTTCAGTGACCAGCAAAAGTTCTGAAATATGGGAATACTCTATAACTGTTGCAGATCACTGGTGAGCGATGGTGTCCTTCCAAACACCTTTGGAGACCTCACCACATCACAGATCTAAGGATTCAACTCAAAAGCTCAATTTCTGTAGTACTGTCCCTTCCATAAACATACAGGGCAAACTAAATGAGAGGAATACAGAGAGAGAGGTTGTCTTACATTAGACATAGCCAGTAGGGAAAAAAAAAAAAAGAAAAAAAAAGGCAAAACAACTCTCAGATGCATCAGCATTTCTCTTGATGTCTTCTTCTGTGCTTTGATGAACATTTCATATAGTTGGGGGGGAAACCCAGAAAACCCACAATAGCAGCCCCTATAGTAGCTCTTCTGTAAGACTCATAGGTAGATAAGAGCATGGACTTTATAATGTTCTGTGGCCCACTCTTCTGAAGCATTGGTGGAGCTGTAGAACTGTGTGAGGAAATCACAGCAAGCATGTCATCCGCCTAGCCTGGTGGTAACAACTGGAAAAGCAAGTAGTAGTGCTGATATGCTTGAGAAAATGTATATTTGTTGCCCGGCATTGCATGTTACAAGGGGAACTGAGTACATGTCAAAGTGATCTTACTGGTTATTTATGTATTCATAAACAAATTTCCTACAAGAGTTTCCTAACAAACATATTTAAAGGAATTGTGATTTTGAAGCAAATATTAGGATGAAAAAAACCCTTAAATTAAATAATTTACTGGCACCCTACCTCTGAGAAACACTGTGATGGGGACACATTAAGCAAATAAGTTGTTTTCCAGTAATAACTAGTTGAATCTGCCCAAACTGACATATCAGATGGCTGTTCAAAATTGCTTATGAGCCATGTTCGATTGGGAACAGAAATGCTGACAAAATTCCTCCAGTATTTGCAGTAACTGATACCAGAAGTGGGTAAAAAATGTGTGGGGTTTTTAAAGTAGCATTAACAAAAAAAGAGGGGAAAAATCCTGTGTGTCATTTTTTCCCAATTCTTTAAGAAGAACAACCAAAAAAAAAAAAAAAAAAAGTCTCTCTGGGACAGATTGCAGACAGAAGACATCAAAACTGGTTAAATAAATTAAGAACTGTGAAGTACTCGCTCAGCTTTATTCAATCCTCTACTGTATAAGAAATAAGCAGGAGAATGTACTTGATTTCTCTGCCAGTTTACTTCTTAAACAGACTCATGCATACAGTGAAATCTTTCTTCTACAAGGGGAATAAAGAGAGAGAGGAAGAGAAATCTCTGGTTGGTACATTGGATTTTCCATCTGATTTGTTCCCAGTACATGGGAAAAACATAGCAGATTGCATGTTGTGTTTGCTAAAGAACATACACATGCATTTAAATCACTTATGGCTTCCTCTTTTATGGTGCAATTGTGAATTATATTCTTTTTACATTTGTAATTTGAGGGCAGAACAGATGCAAAAGCTTAAAGTGGTATGTCCCTTAAAATAACCAAGACTACCAAGTAATTGTTCACTATAGCAGGGGGACATGCCCATTGCAATAGTGTTCTTGTTCCAGTTCAATATATTGAAGGGACAAAAGTCCTCAGAAAATGTTGCTCAGATTGAGAAAGTTCCTGAAACAGGATGGTACTGGACTAGGTTTTGTTTGTTTTGGAGGAAAATAATTATGCCAACATCACCATACCTTTTTTCAAGTAGAAAACATCAGACTGACAATTTAAATTTGAGAGAAGCTCCTTGTTTTTTTCATAAGAAAGCTTTTATTTTCCTCGGTGTGACTTTTACTCACACTGGCACTTAGGCAACAAAATTATTTAAAAATATTAACTATTAGGCTTTTCCTTTTGAACCAAGACTAAACAAGGACTCAGATTTTGATGAAAGACAGCTGCCCCATAATCTGTAGTTATGCTTGATTGAGATAGGCTCTGACAGCCAACATAACAATAGACAGACCATTCTTTAACATATTAACCCTTGTGACCTAATTAGCCATCCAAAAAATGCAAATAAGAACCTCAGCAACCTTTTTAACCATTTGCTCCTCAATGACGTTTGATTTTCTTTTGCAATGTCAGTGTGCTTGTGTTAAAATTTTAAAGATGTGTAGCCTTTCTGCAGAACAGATGCACACATTAAGCACTTGCACGTCTCTAATTGAAAACCTCTGTCTTTAGCCACCAGTGCTCACAGAAACATTTGCAAGCTCAAGGTTGAAGATCTTGGCTAAACAGAATGTTAACCATCCTGGCTACATCGTTTACACATTTGCTGATGATCAGTAAATACAGTTGAAATTGTAAACAGGGAAGGGGAAGTGGTGGTGACGGAGCAGAAGGGAAAGAAGAGAGGAAGGAGAAAAGGAAAAGCTGAATTCACGGTGCCCTGTTTACTTTTGCAAAGAAATCTATATTTATCTGAGCTGTTTCAAAAAAGCTTAAAAGGGATAGTTTACATTACACAACAGATAATATAATAATGAGACTAAATCCCTACCAGTTAATTATTTTTTTACTGGCATTATGTTATTTGTGCATGTTAACTGCAGTATATCTTCAGCATCTGCCTTTTTCCCTTTTCCCCTTTGAAAGAAAAGTCGTAAAATACACTGAAAGTTAACCCTGGTCTGTTCTGGTCAAGGAGACATAGATCAATATCTGTACAGAAAGGTCTGAATTCAGTTTACAGTAATCCCCATGTGGTTAATTATTGCCCCTAAGTTATTCTAGTGATGTGCTCATTTGCAAATACTGTTGCACCCCTTCTCGTTATGTTTTGTAGTGACCCGTGGAGTGAAAGTACACATTAGTTTGTTGGTTGTCTGGCTTTTTTTGGCTTTTTTTTCCCCTCTTTTCTTTATCTCCATGTGATGCCTTCCACCAGCAGCTCAAGTGAACACAAGGTTCTTCCATGAAGTGGGCAGGAAGCCCTGTGTCCTGGTATACCTGTTATTTCTTTATCACATAACCTTAAATATATTGTGTGCTTGTTCCTTTCGACTGGGTAATGGAGTAATATCACAACAGCGTTGTGGGAAAAGAACTTGATGTTCACTCAAGGTGTGTTAGCTTAAAATGCTCTTGTCACTGAAGTAAATCTAAAAATCCCTGCAGTCTAAATTGCTAATGTAGCTGGGTTTTGGACTCTGAGAGACATGTATTTCCTAAAATTTTGAGTGTATGGAAAAGCACAAAGCATGGAAAAACTTCCACTGGTGTTCACTGCAGAGACCAGCAGTTGAAGTCTTGTTAGAAGTACAGAATAATTCAACACATGATGAGCAGCACCTCATGTGCCCAGCCCTCAGAAAAATCTCTAGAGACGCTTGTCTTTTCATATGCTTTTTGTATTTTTGAGACCGGAGGTCTCACTTGCTGACTTCTTTCCTGGCTGAAGATTTCCTTTTTTTACTTTCATTTTTATAAACTGGAGGCTGAAATTGCTGACACAATTGCCTGATTCAAAAGTATTGGGATTTTGAGAGAAATCCCAAGTATCTTGTCATTGGCAAGAAACTCACAGGAATGTCTTCAGCTGAAGACTTTTGTGATTTTTGTGGTGGGACTTGTGCCACACTTGAGTGTGTTTCTGCCTAAGAGTGGCCGCTGAGATTGTGGTGTACCTGGGCTGGTTTTATTTGTGCTATGCAGGGATGCTCAGCAGGAGCTGATCTGTCTCTTGCCGTCTGCAGGGTGGCTCTGCCTCCACACGGCTGCTGGTTTAAAACTAGCTTGGACCGTGGGTAGAACTTGCCGTCTTTGTTGTGACTGCAGCGCAGACACATATTGTGTTTCTCCGCCTAAAAGAACAGAAGACAAATGGGGATTTGCGGCAATCTGCATTAAGAGGTTTATTCACTCTAAGTGTTAATGATAACTGGAGAAAAATAACATGCCAGAGCGTGGTGGCAGCTTACGCTGTCAGAGAACACATCTCATCGCACCTCTGACCAACACAGCTGTGCTGTCAGAACAGGATAGAGTTGGCCTTCGCAGGGGAAGCGAATGAGAAAAGAAGGTGGCAACCATCAGCAAATGGTGCCAGAAATGCTGAGCTCTTGCCTGATTGTGATTGTGGTGTTGACAACCCATGTCCCCCTAGCAAAGTTCTGCCCCTCTTTTGGAGATCTGTCACAAGAACCTCTCATCCTCTGGACTGCTTGTGCATTTCCAGACGTGAGTCCAAGTGGTGCTCACACCCATGTGTGCCTTGAATTGTGCAGTTTCTGACCTTAGTAGTCTTTCCCACAGAGGGAAAACCACAATGAATGCCCCAGTGCACAGAATGAGAGTGGGATGAGATATTAATTTTAAGACTGCAACAGGATTAGGTATAGTTCTGTAGCTTTGCCAGTCTTAGAGGAGCCAAAATATGCCATGACTAATTCACTGATAAGTCTACTGCCATTTCTTTCTCCCCCCTTTTTTTTTTCTTTTTAAATAAACTGCATTGGATTAAAAAAAAAAAAAAAAAAAGGAATTGCTGCAGTAGAGTGCTGAGTCAACGGTCCTTTTAAGTTTCTTTTGCAGCTGAAGGCTTGGACTTAGCAATGCTTTACTTCTTAATATTTTATCATCGCTGTTTTTACCTCCATGTCACAGCCATGATTAGCAGTGGAGACCACAATACAAAAGGCAGCAGAGAAGGCAGGAGCACAAGGGCTGTCTGCATACTTGACGGGAAATACCCTGAGGAAAATGGTCCCTTGGGATACATGAAGTACTTCTCTGAGGGTCAGTGGAGTGAGAAACATTGCAGTGCAGCTCTAAGTCAGTAAAAGTTGACCGCAACTTTAGTGGTGCTTTTTGGAGGGAGAAAGCAGCAGGACAACGCAGTAATGAGATGTAATGGCCCAATTTCTGACTAAAGTTACTGCTGGAGGTCAACAGTACATTTAGTAAAGGCAGTAAACCACTCTCCAGTCATGATTTTGGATAGTGTAAGAAACAAATGGAAATATTCTCAATGTTCTGGTGGCTTGTAAAAAACACCAGGGCTCAATGTCATCTCCATAACTTGGTGGAACTGCTTCTGCTGTCCATGCCCAGGGGGCACAGACCTTCTTCAGAAGCTTACCCAGAACCCAAAGAACCATTGCAGTTCTGCAGAACCTGTGTGGCAGGCCATCTCAGCAGACCTGGCAAGAGGCTGCAGGTTACAGGGGAAAGAGGAGCTGCTGATGAATTTTTGGGGCCTGTGATGAATTTTTAGGACCTAATATATCACAGGGTGCTGTTGTTTTCAGAGCGGAAATGAGAGTTTGTGGAGAGCTGTCTGGTAGGATTTGGTAGGGAGATGTCTTTTTGCCTCTCTTCACATTGGGGAAAGCAAGCTGTGCTCTACCCCTTTACCGGTGGGAGCTGATGGGCAGCTGAGCCTCGGGGCCACGGAACAGCAGGGAGGCTGCTGGTGCAGTGCAGCCCATGATCCCTCCACAGAAGATGACAGGCTGGTTTCCCAGCACTGAGCATCAGGCATCTTGTTGACCTCTAATTCCACTGGCTATGCCTGTGGGGAGATATGGGTTGGATTTTTCTAAATAACATCCTTGTGGAGAGAATTTTAACCCTTATGGGACAGTACTGTTCTGCAGTAATAACTCTAAATCAACATCTATCTTCAGTTCTTTCCTTTTTGACCCTGGTTCAGGATTTTTTAATCTTCCGTATTTTACCTCTGCTTTGTCCTGCAATAAATGTTTATCTTGAACTTTCATTGCTCCTAGATTGCCTAACATTGTCTGTATGGCTAGATCCTTGATGCTCCTGCAGTGGAGTCATAAAGCACCAAAGAGCAAGCACTAATCCCAAAATGTGCTGATGAGGTCCAAAGGAGAAAGAAATAGGAAACAAGGGTTCAGAAATCAGAGCTGCCAAGTAGAAGGAGGTGCTCAGATGATAAGCAGTAGTGCTTTCCTCTTTTAAAATTTACTATCAATGAGGTATCAATGGTTTGCCCAAATTTGCTCATTTAACAGAGTGTATGACCACAAATGCGTTGCCTCAGAGAGATTACATGGAAAAATGATGCTATGGATTTCATTGGTACTTGCCCAAATTATTATCCAGGATCTGCCATCTTAGCACTTTATGTGCAATGGGTTAATAGTGAAAGACTCAGTTGTTCTCATCAACTTTGAGAGCAAGCTCAGGCCACCCTTTAGCAGTGGGTTGTGAACTGGGAGGAAAGGTGTATGTTCATGGGCACACCTACAGCAGCAATTGCCAGCTGTCACAAGGACATTTGGATGCAACTATTAGGCTGTGGAAAGGAAAACAAGCTGGCTGCCTGCATTATATACAGACCAAGGGTCAAACAGCTGGGTAATCCCAGGAGCAGGAGGTGTCCTTTATCTTTACAGCTGCTTCTGAGATGACTTTGATTGAAGCCAAGGGTGTAGGTTTTGGGTAGGGAAAACTTTTTCATTTCTCCTCTCCTCTGAACTAGAAGTACCATATTCCAAATGGCTACAGAACCAAATATGCAAGCGAGTAGTATGTGTCTGATTTTATTAGTAAAACCTTTCCTGATAATTACACTAAACAGCTGTTACCCTATAATGACACAGGTATTTTATAAGTCCCCTTCCTTTTTTCTTTTTTTTTAACACTGTTATGTAATTGTTGCTTCCCCTTAATTTTTCCATTTCATTGCCACTTTTTGACAATTGTTGTTATGTTAGAAATTTTCATTGACTTGACATTTCTCACAACAGCTAGAACAAAAGTGATTCGTTTAAACTGTAGGAGGTACCATAAATTAATAGCTTACTTCTATTATTGTGTTCCCGTTAAGTGGAAAGACAAGTCATCTTTTTTATGAGTAACAGCTTTACCTGGGAATATTTCAGAGTGAGAAAGGACAGCCCTGGACACCTATGGTGTCTCAATCAGAGGGTAACAGACATTGCAACAGCACACACCCTGTTTTCAGTATGCTGCTGCCAGTCACCAGTGACTGAAGCTATTTGTGGTCCATAATAATGCACAGCTGCTGTGCAGGAGAAATACCATCCCTAAACAAACATGGTGTGGTGCTAATCATTTAATTGGTTTAAGACACTCCTAAAGTTCTGATAAATTCCTTTCTAAAAAGAGAGATTATTCTTCTTTCCAGTACATTAAAGTGATTTCATGGGTTGTTTGTGTAACCCTCCTGCGTGCAAATCATCCTTCTCATGGACTTCTCTATGACTATGTGCAAGAGTGAAGACACCAGCATGGTGGCTTTCTATGTTCCAATATTTACTGTTATCAATCTGGAAACACACCAGAAAATGATGGGGTTTAATTTCTCATAATCAGATCCACAGTAAACTTTAAGAAGATCAGAACAGGGATACGTTGTGTATAATCAACCAGCTAAGTGAAAAGTAGTTTTTAATCCAAACATTCAGCAGTTCACTGGGCAAAGGTTCAGGATATAAAGCGGTAAGGATAATTGCTTCAGGACAGAGTTTCTGGAAATAGAAGGTTATACTCATTGACCAATCTTTCCTTCCACCACCTTAAAGTCAGAAATACTGTAGAGTACCCCAGCTACACACTGCAAATGAAGGGTGTGGTCAGAGTCCCCACTGAGGAGTCTGAATTCAGAAGGAGCAGGATGGGGTCTAGGTGGTTAAGAAAGCAGTTGTATCCCTGCTAGAAAAAAATATTTTAGGATTAAAGATTGTAATCTTTTGGGATTTAACTGTTACCCTTTTGGAGTCCATGGTGGTTTTACTACTGTATTCTGCACAACTGGGATTTCACCACAAATATTGGTTAACTTGTCTTCCATTCAAAAACAAAAACAACAACAAAACAAACCAACAAAAACCCCACAAAACAAACAAGAAAGAAAGAAAGAAAGAAAGAAAGAAAGAGCCTTCCCCCCCCCCCCTTTTCCATATACTCATGCAATATGCCCACTTGCACATCAAGTGTTTTCGGTAACTCTTATTTCTTGCCTTTGGGCTTGATTTCAAAATATTCAAATATATTTGGCTTTTGTAACTTTCACTAATTAAACCATCTAAAGCAGATGGAATTACAGAAATTACAGGGTTTAAAATATCATCCTAATTGGTTTACGATCTATGTGACACTACAGTGCCATTCAGACTGTGTAATGTATAAGGACAGCACAAAAGAGAAATCTTGCCAATTAATTTTCTTAAACTCCATTATCTGCAGTTTTCCCTTCTTTATAATCCCTTTTCTGTTAAGCTTTTCCTGGTATCCTTGTTGCTGTAGGAAGGCAGAAAGCATCCCATGGTCAGATTGAGACTTTCCCTGTTTGCTGAAAAAGAAATCATTTATTTTTTCATCAGAAAAAGTGAATAATAGAATAAGTGGACCTAAGAGGAACCAGCAGCTAAATGCTATGGAGTTATATTAAAAACCCATTGCATATTACAAACTAAAAATCGTCATTTTGCACTCTGGCACATTTTCAAATGATGGAGTTTTGAGACTGGGTAGAGAAAGGTCCTGTTTTTTTGAGAATGTAATCATGCAAAGTTGTAACAATACTGTGCTTCTCTTTCAGAGAAGTAAAAAAAAAAAATAATAAAAAAAAAATTCCTTCTGTTTCTTTAAGGTATCTCATTTTACCATTTAGACATGATTTTTAAACTCACGATTGCCTTTTGTTGCCATGGTAACGGGTTTTGGCCCTCATGGTGACAGAAAAGTATCTCAGTTCTTGTTCCTCTTTGAACGCATATGTTTCTGTGTATAGCTGTACAGGCAGAGAGAAGGGAGGTGTGAGGAGATCGCACCTTTCAGATCAAGGTAACTCCCTGTGCCAAACCAAGGCTGCAACTGAGGAAATCGCCTGCAGCAGGGACAGATTTATCCCTCCAGAGACCTACGTGGACTCATTTAGACTCCAGCTCTAATGATGCCAGATAAGTTCGCTCACCCCCCTCCGCTTCTTCTGTCACCCCCTCTTTCCTAGGTGACATTTTAGGGACTTTCTATGTCTGAAGCAAGTATTTGAATGAAATCTGGTTAATTTAGGGGATTCCTATGGAGCTCGCTGCTAGTATCTTCCAGCATTGCAGGGGTCAGTTAAGAGAACCAATCATCTAGTTTTAAAGCTTTAATAAAAAAAAGCCCACCAAACCTGAATAGAACAGAAAAGCAAGAAGGAAGGAAGGAAAAAAAGAAAAAGTGGACAAAAAGTAATGTTAAATAGCATGGAGCATGACTAATGGCACAAGCATGTTAAAATCATTGGGAAAATGTCCTTGGAAGACAAATGAATTTTCAGCAGAATAATTAACTTAATTAACAAATTTGCATGCATATTCATCAGGCTATTGAAGTCTTTCCAGCACAGCTTGATGAGCATTGGTGTAATAATTGTCTCATTTACATTCTGCAATCTACTACAATTTGGGGCATGCAAAAAAAGCCGACCTCTTCCCTTTGACTTTCTTTAGGACCCTGACCCTCTTAATAAACACATGCAAACAACATGTAGTGTCCATTGCTTAGCCCCGTGTTGCACCCTTGATCAGAAAACCTGCTCCCACTCTTGCCACGCTTCCCTCCCTTTCACTCCCCTCTTGCTTTGCTTTTTTTTTTTTCCTTTTTTTTTTTCTTTCTTTTTTTTTTTTTTTTTTTCCTTTGGCCCAGGTTCTCTGTTTTGCCTCTGCTTGCTCTCCTGGGTAAATCTTGGCACCAGTTCTGACTTCAAATCTCCTGGGCCGCCAGACTGCATCATGTAAAAATTGCCATTTTCCTCTATCTCTGCAGGGCAATCTTTAAAGGCAGTAAGGTGTGACGCTCCAGACTGGCAGCTTGGCAAGAAAGAGCCCATGGATACCAGCACACAGGAATCTGGAGGGTTCACTCTGACAGGCAGTCAGTACTGGGAACAAAAGGAATTTAAAAAAAAAAAAAAAAGAAAGAAACAGCAAATATATTTTTACATATTGCAGGCATATGGCCACAAGACCAGCAGAAATATATTTAATTACTGATCTTGTGCGTTAAGCAGAAATAATGTACCAACAGCAGTACCTTCCCCCTACCTCCCCCTTAGATTAAAAAAAAGTAAATGAAGGGAAGCCTATAGAACATAGTTGGTTAACAGTGCTGCATTTCAGCTCCATTTACACTTTTTATTCCAATTTTACAATCATTCGCAAATGGAATCTGATCGCTTGATTTTAGACTAGTGTGATTTTATTGGCGTGATTTTCTTTTTAGATGTGGACGGGCATTTTTAAATGCAACTAGGCCATTTACTGGCCTTTTTGTTGCCTTGTTTTAAATCAAAAGTATCAACCATGCACTATAGAGTCCCTTTAACTTTTACATCCAGTATTAGGTGCAAATGCACACTGTGCTGTAACTGAGTTGACATGTAGGTAGTGGTGTCTGAATGTTTTCTACCAAATGGCAATGTAAGTCTCTCTGTGATGCGTGCATTTCAGGCTCCATAACAACGCTGTACTGTTTTCCTCAGTAGCCTATAATCACAGTAAAAATATGTTCCCTGGCTGCTGGTTAAAAGGTTCACTGGTAAAAAACAATGGAGTGCTTAAAGCAAGATGGATATGGAAGGTAAAGGTGGTGGTCCAGAGCTGCAAGACAGAACTCCTAAACCTGTTAACCTCTCTGTGCCTCCCTGTCACTCCTGAGATGCTTCAAAGTGTGCTTGCACACTGCACCACATCTTCGAGCAAGCCAATACTGATTTCCACCTTACGTAAATACAATAAAGGTCCAGAAACCTCCATATTCTACTATTTCTGTCTCTTCAGTAGCTTCAGCCAGAAGGTATGTTATGGGTGTGCCTCATGAATATCAATGGGATTGGATTTTTCAGGAAATGCTATTGTGGCCGTTTCCTTCTAACATATCACTGCTGATGGGTTTTATGCAGCAAACCAGAGTCCTCAGCCTGGGCAGACAAATATAATTTCCTTCTCAGTCTGATGGGATTAAAATCCAATGTTACCCAAGTAAGTGCTCTAACCAACTGGTTGTAGACTGTTTTCACAGAGGACACCTCTGCAACTCTTCTGTTGGTGTTATTCTGAAGTTATATTTAAATACCTAAAGTATATTCATATAAAGATATCATGATAAGACCTCTTTCAAGATTGTAAGCAGCACTCAGTTGATGGAGGTGAATTCCTCTATCGTTGTAAAACTAAAATAAGTTAGAAAACGTTTAAAATAAAGATGTCTTAACTTTGTAGGATATTTATGGTCTATTAAGTCCAGAAAATAGATAACACTTAACACCAGGAAGACACAGGCCAAAAGTTAAAACTTGAGATTTTTTTGCTTATAGAAAATAGATTAATCTCTCTCTGTTTTTTTTTTTTTTTCCTCCACCTTGGAACAGTGCAGCATGTCCTAACCAAACTTTGATTTCTTCCTTTACAAGTATTGCATGAATTTCCAAAGACTTTCATATAAAGCCATTCATTAGTTTGACAGTTAAAATTAGTTTAAAACTGGGTCATTTACAAAATTTAGCACCTGTTTCAGTCTTCCTTTGTCCCCAAAGGTCCTAACAGCATAATAACAGTAATGTAAAACTTTTCATATAAAGCTAATTCCGATCTTGTGTTTAGCCTGTGTTTGAAGAAAGTAGGCTGTAATTAGCAAAATTATTAACATTTATTATTTCCAATTGTGATGATTATTATAGGCTATAGATGTGTCTCGGACAACAGATTTTATAAGTCTTAAATAGAGCCTGTATCATATGACTAATTCTGCCAAGAACCATATTTCAGCTGATGTGAATTTGCTTGCAGCAGTTCTACTGGTATCAGTGGCTTCAAGGAATCCACACATGTCAAGAGAGAGCTGCTTGATCCATTTGTCACTGCCCTTCACAATTACATTGCCACGTGGAGATGGACCATTTGAAGGCTCTCTCAGCACTAGAGAGAACTGAGGAAGGGTCAGAGTGGAAAACTTTAAAGGGCAGGGACACCAAGATACACGTACTGCTCCGGATTGTAAAGGCATTGAAACAACCCTTTCTTGGTTCCGTCATCACAAAGGGAAAAAACCACAGCTTTTTTTTTCCTTAAAGAAATAATCTAATCTGAAATAGACCAAGAAGATACCAAAGTATCATTTTGGGGTGAGGTGGAGTTTTTTTCTTTTGAGTGCTCTAACTTGAATTCTTAATTTGCTAAAATAATCACAGGGTTTTATAGCATGTAGTTTAAGGATAAGTAGAACACTTAAATATAGTTGGGGTTTGTTTTTTTTTTTTTTCCAGTTTTACCTTCTTACATTAACTTGAAATTTC
>JANHGN010010368.1:157138-169073 GCA_024605025.1 Megaceryle maxima | reverse complement strand
GTTTTACCTTCTTACATTAACTTGAAATTTCAATGACTTGACTGAAATAAAAACACTGGCCAAATGGGGTTTTTTTTGGTTTTTTTTTTGATACAAAATTTACCATTTTTATATTGGGACTCTGTAACACTTCTGAAAAAAAAAAAAATTTTGAAAGTTAGGTTACTTTGAAATTGAAATCTCAGTTAAAAGAACAATCAAAACATTTTGCATTGAAATTTTAAAGCAACCATTTCAACTTCTTAGGAGAAAAAGCCCCAAAATTCTGTCAGCTGAGATTGTGTGCAGGCTTCCATGTGACTGTAAATAAGTTTTGTGAGTTTTTTAAATGGTTCCCAAGCTGTGGTTTTGATGTATTTTCTATTCAGAGAAACCAAATTACTAACTCTGAGGCTGGCAGACCAGCCCAAAAAGAGTGGGAATGAGCCTGGGGACTGGGTTGGAGCTCAGGATTTCTCCACTCCTTGTCCCTGTGGCACAATACAAAACCAAGACTCCAGCTTTCCTTCTCCTTTACTTGTGCAAGAAAAATCAGATCTGCTCATTTTACACCATAGGAGGTAAAACCCACCACCTACCAGGGCTGAGGCTGCAAAGTGCAATCAACTGACTACGAGCCAAAGCTGCACAGCGTTACTTGCTGTCTTCTCTTAAGCAGAGGAGGTGTAAGAGGTAGGTGAGGATAAGCAGAAAAGCCAAGATGAAGAGCTGCCAGGAGATGCCCCAGGTAGAGCAGAGACCTTGCATGTCTTTGATGCTTTACTCCCTCTCCACACGTCAACAGGAAAGTTTAGGGAAACAAGGGAGAAAATAGTATCAGAGTACAGACATTCCAACAGATCTGAAAGAAGAGTTTTGCTACTAATCTTTTTCAATATTTATTCCTTTGCTGCCCTGAATCTGCTAAAGTATTTTCCTTTTATTTTCTAGCTAATTAAAAATTTAACTTCACTTCTAATAGCTTCATCTTCCTATTCACATAATGAAATTAACTTTTAAAGAGTTTATTTGCCCAGTACTTCATGATTTGTAGAATTATATTTGGGTTTTCTAAAGCATGTAGCATGATTTTGTTAGGAAACAAGAGAGACTAGTAGAGATCATGTCTGTAATTTTGTGTGAGATAAGGGAGTGACTTTGCATCCTCTACATGGGGTCAGTTGATGCTTTATATTGTATGCATATGATTAGTTGAATTTCCCTTTTGATTAATGAATAATTACTTAACTAATGTATAGATTATAATAGTGAGGAATATGTGAGTACCATAAATGTGTGACTGGCCATATGGATGTAGTCTGAGGTGCTGTCAAATACAGAATACAGGTTTGTTTTCATACAGAGGTCAGATGTTACACTGATCACAACCATATCACTTGTATTTGTGGGATGTGGTAGAGTTACTGTAATGCACCCTGAAGATGAGCAGAGCTGTGGGTATTCAACGTCACTATTGTTATGAGCATATTTAGTACTGCCCATTTTACAATGTGGATATAGATATGGCAATGCTAGGCAGCCTTGCTATAGGTCTCATTATTTATCCAACTTCTACTAAAATAATCCTAACAACAACTCTGGTGTGCAGCTGTGAATGGTTTGTGCCACAAATTGTGATTCCTTGTCTCTTGCCGAGCTGCTAGGATACACTGCTTACCACTAGCTACAGCACAGTCTTTGAAAGCACACTGCAATTCATACTTTAACTTGCTCCTTTTCACACTGTCTTTCAGTATTTTTAGCTGGACATGTTCTGTCTGCTTAATACCTGCTGGCATGGTGTCAAGTATTTTGATAGGTGAAAGAAGTTTACTCTTTTTTACTTACTTGAGAGTGAATTTGGGTGTTTGGTACCAAAATCACTCAATCTAGAAAATAAGCTGAATTTTCCTTGGTCTGCTTAAATATTGTTTCTAGTGTCCTGTGTGATTATCAAGAAGAATTGGCTATTCATTATCAGCTAATGAATAGCCAATTTGATGTCATTAGAAAGCAATTTTAAAACATGATGGTTTCAGCCTTCCTTCAGGTTCTGCAGCTCAGGGCCCATTTCTCCATTGCTTTAAATAGTATTTACCCAGGATTTTGCTGGGAAGTGTGAGGTGGCATCATCTTGACTTTTGGCTGCTTCTTCCTGCTGCTTCATACTTCTATTGCCTTCCTACTGCTGTCAAAAACTTGGAGGTAGGATCAGCTCACGTAACAGGAACATTTAAGGGTCAGTTTGAGCAGCTGGGCTTTTTGCTACAGCAAGAAGCAAGATTTGGAATAGGGGTTGAGGGTATAATTTTGGATGAGGGGGGAGCTTGACAAGATGGGGAGATTAGCCTCAGAATTTATTGTAGCTTTTCACAGAGGGAATAGCCCTGGCTTTCTTTAAAGCAGCGACTGGGTTTTTTGCTACCTGTTGCTTTCACAACTAACCAAGAGGTACAGAGCCTCATTCTCTATTGAGAGTTGCTGATTAAATCTTAAGATTTCAGATCAGATGCCACCAGCTCTTCCATATTGGCTGTGACTCTAGTAGGGACATGACTATTCCCTGGCCACCAGGCCATCTGGCACAGTGAAGCCTTCATCCATGTTATTATTACTTGAATCATGCTGGGAATTGGTTTGAGGAGGTACCGGTTGGCCTGGGCTAAAACCAGGCTTCAGACCGTTCTGAGAATTACATATTCCACTTTCAGTGGCAGAGAAGTTTCCTTTGCACTATTTAATTTAGTAGTATAGGCTAAGTAGCACCTTAAGTGTCTGTTTCATCCACCAAATAATGAAAATAGAAGGTGTTAGCCAGTGAACAAACAGTAGAAGCAGAGCTTTGGTGTTGCATACAGACAGACAAAATCAGAATTCCTGGGCCCACGAGGAAAACACATGGGAGCTCAGCAGATTAGGTGGCCTACACTCTTCACTGATGTAAACCAGCCAATGATTTAACATTTATTGTCAGCAAGAGACAAGAATACCAGGTCCCTTCCAGAGGTTTTTCCATTCAGCATGAAAAGAAAAGCCTCTGGCAATAATAGAGAGACTTGTCAGGGTACAAGAAAATGGGTAGTTTAGAAGATGTCTGACTTAGTCAAGAGCAAATAGAGTGGTAGGCAGCTCCTCAAACTTCTTGGTGGGATTATTTTATTATTTTTTTTTTTACACCATACTTTGTGCATTCTTGTCATGCATTGCCAACATGCCATATGCTTACAACACATGGTAAAAGCATGGGTAAGAAAATGTGATTGTGACATGTAAAGACAACCCTGGATCTGCAATACTTCTGAGCTAAAATACATTTGTGCATTTGTTATATAAGTTTAGAGGATTTTTTAATCAAGCACTTTGGATGTATATCTCTGGAAAGGATAGAGGAAGTCCAATTTAGCAGACTCTGTACAAAGATAACAAGGACTGTACCAAGTGGTTAGCAGCCAGGACTTCAAGGCTGTAGCTCGTAGTTTGCCACCTATTCTCAAAAATTAAGGCTAGTAACTTGAATCTCCTGTGTCACTTTACTACTCTGTAAAAGCAGATGTAAGTAATTGTAAAGTGATTAAAACTTGCACGCATATACCAAGGAACTGAAGTGTTGTGTTTATGATTTGATGATGTAATAACCAGCTTAGGTCTCCTGGCCTGGTTTTCTGTGTGTAAAGAGTGGTGGCTCCTATCTTAAAGAGTTTATATCATGAAGAGATAAGATAGAAAATGAGTGGGAAAGAAAAGAAGCTAATGAGAGGTAAAAAAGATTTGCCTAAGATCAGTCACACAACACTCAGTGACAGATTTGGAATAAAATCCAGGCTTCCTGCATTCCCCACCAATTTCAGATTCTGTAGACCTTGCTGGCTTCAGCTACCACTGTTACTCGTCTCCCTGGAGAACTGGGGAGCCTAACAGCTGTCCTTGGGTACTGGCATATGGGGCAGGCTCCTCTTCAGAAGTTGTTGCAGGAGTTTCTCTTTCCAAACATGCCATTGATAAACCCAGCTGCATTCAAGAAAAGGAGATGACAGAAGAAAATGCATAAAAAAATTGCAGTTAGGGACCTTAACCTACTGACACAGTTAGGAAGATGGTCTCCATAGGCTCTGTCCATGATTAAGCAGAGAGAGAGACTCTTTCATAGGGCTATTCAGTGAAAGAAAGCAGCTAAAGAGCCTGAGTTGGACCAGTCTTACATGAATACATATAAGTGTGGACATTGTGGCTTGGAATATACTTGATATAGTTGATTAAAAGAACATTATATTACTTATCTCCAGTGAAGACATTTGTATGAATGCAAGGTTATCTGCCATGAAACAATATGCCAACTTCTCAGAGATGATGCACATGATACAGCTTTTATCACAGATGCCCTCACAGAGGACACAGCAAACCTAGTGTTAGTCTGTTCCTTGCCTCTCTTTGCTTCCCTGTCCCAGCAGGCCACTGGGCTCATCACAAACTCAGAGAAAAGAGAAAGGAAGGCTGCACTTCATTTATCATCCCTTCAAACTTTAAAACCCAAGTGGTCCCTCAGATCAGACACGTTTGATTTAATTCATTCATCTAACAATAGAAAACAGAGCCAAGGCTAACATACATTTTTGTTCATTTACTGTGCCCCTAGAGGGTTCATAATGGAGTTTACTGATACCTTGTTGTCAATGATGGTGAAATACTCCAGACTTTTACCTCCAAAGATTTAAGCATTCATGCTGACAGGAGCACAGATATAAAAAATCACAGAACTGATGTCTTCACTTCCCTATCTGCATTCCTGAGGCTTAATACATTAACTCATACAGAGTTTCAGGGCTTGCTTAAAGAGATTCTACTGAAAAATATCAAGTATATGAGTTTGCTCCTCCCTGGCTGATGAGGAGGTAGGTTTTGAAGAACTGGTGCTGCTCATGCCTAAAACACACAATGTGTTTCTCAGGAAAGGGTGCGTACCATCCTCCTTCGAAACATGGAATAATGCAACCCACCATGAAGAAAATAATTTTGGGTACATTAGTCCCAGCTCCAGGTTCTCCCTGCAGAGTGCCTTCCAAAACCAGTGGAGAGTGCACCTTTGTCCCATGAAGATATGAGTTTTCTTCTACAGAATCTCCAGGTATTAGCAAAATGTAAGGCAAAATAAACGTTGACCAGAGAGTGATATGGGTGACAGGTAAAGCCCATAATTGCCTTTCACTACACATGGCTCTGCATTTTCTTTCTTGCATTTTCTTCTGTGGTCACCCAGTGTTTTAGGACAGTGTTGGTTGAGGCAAAGTTTGAGAAGTTCCATAGCTTACAAGTGCTTCTAGGTTTTCTTGAAAAAAAATTCATGTAACTTCATTTTTCAATATCAACTTTTAACATTTCTGCTTGGCATCTGTACGTGCTGACCAGTCCTTAAACATATTTCTGCCACTTTTGACCAAGCAAAGCGTACATATACAATGTGATCTTGTATTCAGGAAACCTCCATCAAGACACAACACCGGAACATATTTGAACAACAGAGGCATTGTGTGAATGCTAGGCACTCTCCACACCAGGCAACCTGGTGAAGAACAAATCTATTCTCAATTCTTGACCCCTTGCATTCAAGGCACTCCGTTGTTATCCTTTTATTTCTAAAGAAATCCTTTACATCTCCAGAAAGGAGATTGTTGTAACAGCTCTGTGCATAGAGCTCCTAGGAGAACTTGTAAAACTAAACCTCATTTGTAAACATTTTTTTTTCTCATGGTGAGGTTTTTTGTGGGGGTTTTTATTTTTCTTCTTCTTGGTATATTTTTATAAGTAATTGAAAATAGAGTATTATGATACCATTAACAGGTAAATTTAATGAAAAATTAGCTATTTAGAGCGCTATTATGTTAGAATAAACTTGGCAGGTATTTGCTGAGTAAATTAGAGATGGACTTATTCTGTATTTGAAATCTTAACATAGAAACTTAGAGCTTGTTTAGACCCTCAACAGAACAGAAAGGGCCAAAATAAATTTCTAGGCTTCAGCACTGGCATTAAGTCTAGTCCTCTGTACATAGGGTATTCTCCTAATGCTCCTCCTGGCCTCAAGCTGCAGGAGCAGGGTTTCAGGAGCCTAGAGGGAATGAATCCCCGAAGGTGACAGAGAGCCTTTCAGTCACCCAGGAGAGCAGTGGCAACCTGTACCCAGTTGTGATGCAGCTTTCTAGGATTAAATCCCCCAGATAGCCATGGAAGTGCTTATAATGAGAATTTTGCTCTTTTCATTCTGCTGTCAGATTCAAATCTGGATCCCTCCTTGTTGTCAAGGTTTTCGAACCTTGAATTTTAATTTTGATGGAATTATCACCAGCCACCCTTTGCACACGGTTGTTTCCATCTATTTCTGGACATACTGGCTGTGCTGGGATAGCAAACGGTAGGAGAAGGTATTAACTTAAATGAGCTACATGAAACAGATTTCTGTCCGTGTCCCCTCGGCATTTCTTGATAACAACACTGTCAACAGATCTAAACATTGTCAAGATGTGTGAAAATAAGCTAAGTTTATGCCTGTGACTAGAACTTTTCAGAGAATGGGCTTCAAAAAGTTTTCGCGTTTTTATTTTTTTTCAACAAGCAGGCAAAATTTCCTTAGAAAGTAGATACTTTTTTGTAAAAAATTAATTTTAGTCAGAACACCAGTTTTTCTGTTGGAAGAGTTTAGTTGGGAAAATGTTGACAGGCTCTTCTTGATGAGTGGTTTTGACATTTCATTACATAAATTAGTGTTTCTGCTAATGGAAAAGAGTCCAGATTAGAATTTTAAGAATTCTAGTGGATGTTTGTGAACATGTTTTTACCGATACTCTGTATATTTTCCAATACTGATGACTTAGCCCTCAACAGGTACTTTATGTAGTAAGTACTTAGGATAGGTCAAGAAGAGAGAACAACTTTGTATTTAAGGCTAAAAGATTATTTTACTCAGGTTTGTAATGCTTTTGTACAAAAATGAAGTACCACTGCAACATTTATCATCTTCGACACTAACACAAGTCTTTAACCCTAGCCTCCACAGAGTAAATTTTCCCCAGCAGCCTGCGTGTGCAAGAAACAGAGAAATAAAAACACCACACACAATTGTCCCTTTGGGAGAGGAAGAAAGAACAAACATGTGACACAAATTAGCTGTCTTGCTTATTGCTCTACTGGAAGATATTCTGATACTATAGAGATGAACGCAATAGAAGTACTTTTTTTTGCCAAATTGTCAAATTCTCACTACTTTTTTATCTAGGATCATGTCAAAATGAGATATATGAATCCTCATATATAGTTCTCCAAGAAAAGCTTTTATGTAATTAAACAATAGATGACAATGTGCAAGTTCATTCCACTGAAATTCTTAGTTTTTGTTTGGTAAGTATTTCTGCTAGCATAACAAATGGAAATATTTATTTACATTTATATACATTCTTTATTACATTAAATACATTCTATCTTTTTTTATACATTAGGCATTTATATACATTTCTTTAGTACATCCATTTCTGTGTGTCTGTGGCTCAAACATGTTTTGAGATTTTCTGATGTTGATTTGTTCCAAATTGTGGGCTTGACCCCATATTTAAGCAATGAATGTCAGATTTCAGTGAACAAGTGGTTTCTCCTTACAAAATTCCTTTCATATGCAGGAGCTTCCCTTCCTGTGAGTTAACAAGGGCTAACTTTGCCTTCACCTCTGCTTGGTCTCCTAGATATTCTGTCTGCTCAAGTGCTTCTATGCAACCCTGGCAATGGGATGGTGGAAGAGGAAGTGCTCTTGCTTGTAGGCAAGAGAAATAAAGGTAAATCAAGGATTTCTTTATCTTGTATTGAGCATAACCTATTTGATAAGAGTGGTTTGATTGGGCCAAGTCGCAAGTGCTAGGGTGTTGCATTTGCGCTGGGGTAAACTTTCAATCAAACTCCAAATGTGAGCCAGCTAAACAGTTATAGATGATACATAGCATCACGGAATCGTGTAGGTTGGAAAAGGCCTTTAAGATCATTGAGTCCAATTGTAAACCTAACACTGCTAAGTCCACCACTAAACCATGCCCCTAAGTGCCACATCTGCGCATCTTTTCAATACCTTCAGGGATAGGGGCTCCACCACTGACATAGGAAGCCTATTCCAGGGCTTTACAACCCTTTTGGTGAAGACATTTTTCCTAATATTTGATCTCAACCTCTCATGGAGCAACCTGAAACCATGTCTTCTTGTCCTATCACTTGTTACTTGGGAGAAGAGACTGACTCCCACCTTGCTACAACCTTCTTTCAGGTAGTTGTAGAAAGCAAACATATATACATGTATATGTATGTGGCTGATGATTGCATTTTATCTCTGACTCTACCCAGGGCTCCTAGGCACTTCTCCACCAAAGATTTCAATAATTTTTTTTCAAGAGGAAGGGTGAGTTTGAGGTCCATTAAACACAGAGAAATTTCCTAATGTATCACAATTACAAAAACACCTGTGCTAGGCAGAGGAACTTTTTCGTTGAGTCACTGGTTTAGACTCTTTAAGTCAATGTGCTTCTGTTCATTTATAAATCACTTTAACAAATAAGCAGCATCCCAAATTGCCATTTACTTTCTTTAAATTATTTGATAATTGCAGCATTCCTTACAGTATTTATATGAGGAGATTGGCAATTCATAAATGTTAAATTACACTGTTTCTGCCTATTTGCCAATTGCATAAAATTACTGAACTAAATCTTGCAACTATCAGAGTAACAGCTTAAGCTACAGTAAATTCTGAAATACAACTATCCTGTGCGATGCAGCTCTAAATAAACTGATGTCAAATACTGTCAGTGCTGTGAAGAGATACTACCTTTTATTCAGAATGGATACAACCATGTCACAAGTGCAGTGCACTGAGGTAATTTTCTCTGTTCTTCAGGGTTGTTAAAGACTTTCTAACTAAATTTTTCCATCTGGGCTCACATACTTAGGAAAACTGACTTTCATGCTTGATTTTGGAGAACTACCTTATCTCAGTTGTTTTATAAAAATACGCTCCTGTTCTTAATTATTCCTTGTGACTATCTTTTGATTTTTATTTTTACATAATTTATTTAATTATTCGGGCTATATTCAGAATATCTGCTGGGTTTGTTTGTTGTTTTTTCTTGAATGTGAATGCAAAAGAAAAGCCTGGAATTACGGTTTTGCAGCAGTTCCAAGTTAAGGGTCTTTTTTGTCAGGGAAAAAATAAAAATAGGTATATTTATAATACAAATCCTAGTGATCAAAGACCTGTATGGGCTGTTCTGGTATTTTCTAACAGCTCACGTTTGTTGTTGTATACTTACGAGTAAACCGTCTTCATTTCAAAACAGAACATACATATCGTGTCTTGATGGAATCCAAACTACACTCCCCTCTTCCCCTGAAAAAGAGAAGTGATGTCCTTCTGTCTCAGGTATTTCTTTCCCCAGAATTTGCTCATGGCCTTTCCATGCCTTAGAAGCTCTGAGGTCCCTTGATAATAACAGGAGACAAAATGGATTTTTTTCTTTTTCAATTTGGCTTTTTTTCTCATTCAAATGTGATGTCCAGATATGCCAGTGATGAGCAGCACAGCACAGGCTGAGGCGAGTGAGGCAGAATGTCAGCATATGGATTCCTGAAGCACCAATCTGGTGCATAACTCTGTTATTAAGCCAGAGAACAGGACAGGGCACTTGACCCATCAGTGTTGCTCCCTGGAATTGATGATCGTGATAGTCTCGAGTTTCCTGCAGTGGTTACGGGCTAGTGTGGTAAGTCACAGAACTATTTCTTTGCCATAAGATCCCAGTGAGATCCTTGGCATGTAAAGCTTCTTTTGAAGGTCCTCTATTTGAACTTTGTTGTTTGTGGGTTTTTTGTTTATTTTGCTCTGGTTTGTTTGTTCATTTTCTTGGGGCATTTTTTGTTGTTTTTTGTTTGTTTGGTTGGTTGGGTTTTTTGTTTTTTTTTTTTTTCTTTTGAACATAATGAAATTTAAGTTGCCATTTCATCTCTAGAATACAAGCATACAGTTAAATTCTCAGACAGGAGCTATTAGCATTTTGCCTTTGTAGCCATTTTCTAATCATTGTGCAGATGAAGTATATCAGGATGAGAAAGTTACTGTAGTTTTTTAGCAAGTACCTCAGGCAATTTGCTGACATATATCAGTGCACTTGTCAAATGCTTTGACACAGATGTCTAGTTTTGGCAACCACAGAATTTGAATATACTACCCTGTACATTTCTATTCATAGAGTCAATTCAGATCCGGTGTAGGTGGGTGCAACTTCATTGACTTCAACTGTGAGGCAGCCGCCTGCACTCAAGCTGAATATAGGCTTTGAGAAGTGTGCCCAAGAACAGCATGGGGAGCACTCAAAATGGTCCTCCAAGACCCATTGCTGTCTCTGTCTGTGAGCGGGGATGTGTCACAAGCACTACTGAACCCTGCAGTCAGCCACAGTAGCAGTGTAGCAGTTCCCCTTCTCTGCAGGAAGGTGATTTGGAGTTGGAACCAGCCCTGGGTGATGGGATGGCTTTGTTTCCACTCATGCTTCAATGCCCATCCTTACCTTCTGTCTGTCACATTGCTTCTCTAGTTGACCAGGTAGCAATCATGGAAGTTGTGACTCTGCGTTTCCCCTTGTAGAGATTTTTTTTTTGGCTACTATATATGCCTCAGACATCAAAAAGACTCTTTGTTCTTCCTCTGGCCAGCTCTTCTAACTTAACAGCTACAAATCCCTAGGACTATTAATCATTACTATTATTCACTTAACTGAGCTTCTCACTGGTTTCCTGGTAGGCATCAAGAGGGAGGGTTTCTTTTCCACCTGATCTCACCTGATGAGAATCAGGCACCTCAAACTGTCACAGCAATGGAGGTTCGGGCTGGTGGTATAGAAGGTCTTTGTCACCTCAGTTGGTCCCAGACACTTTGGGTAACAGCCAGAACATGCAGCTTCCCCTCTGCTGCCCCAAAACCCTTCCAGGGAGAGTTTCACATTGCAGAGAGGACAGCCAGGAAATTAATGCCGACAGGATCAGCCGTAACATACCTGCTAATATCCCATGGGCCTGTGGTGGCTGGTGCTGCCTCTGCAGCTGTCACTTCCCCACTCAGAGATCCTCCACATCATGAAATACATTAGCGTGGCTGAAGGGGAGAAGGAGGGTGCGTGATCCTTGCGTTGCTGGTAGCCGCCTCTTCTGCTCCATCCCAGTGCAGAGCTGCAAGGTTCCCTTCTCATCTGTCGGGTCAGGGGGACCTGATGAATGCATTGCAATTTGGAGCAAGACCCCAATATTAGTGTGTTAATATTTCCTAGACATTAACATTTGCTAAAGGTTTGACTTGTTTTAGCAGTGCTGTAAGAACGAAAACATTGTAGATGTTTGTTTGCCTGTAGATAGAAACACAATGGCTGTGGTATATTTGGGTTTGTCACTGCATGTCATGTCCAGATTTGATTTTTCTCAAGATGGTCGTGAAGTGAAACCCAGTGGATTGACACAACATCTTTGCAAGTAAATCATTGTGCTGAGCTGCCCTGCTGCTATTGGAAGTAATCACAACATACAGTGCTACATGATACAGATCATCCTTTAGTCTGAAGAACACAGTGTTAATTTTATGCTCTCCTTTCACATAAACACCCTCGCTTGCACCTTAACAAGCCCCCAAACATTGGTTACCAAACGACCATATTATATCAACCCCCCCTTTTGTTCACTCGCTATAAAATTGAACAACTGGGACTGAGAGAATTTGGCCTCTTTCCAAAACATGGCTAGATGCATCTGCATTTGGCTCTGTGCCCAAAGATATAATATTCAAATGTGAGTTGTCCTTAATTTTTGTTTAAATCATCCTTTTCACTTTTTTTTTTTCTTTCTTTCTGGGGAGGTTAAAGTGCTTACAAGATGTTTTGGTGTCAGA
>JANHGN010010368.1:137251-157107 GCA_024605025.1 Megaceryle maxima | reverse complement strand
TTTTTAAATACAATATCTATCTCTTCTTTCCCCATGGAATCTGGAAGAGGTGAAACCCAGTGGGACTGTTTAGAAATTAAATGGTCCCCCCTAGAAACTACTCTTTCAGAGCCACTTAACATTCAATAAAGAAAGGTACTATTTCTGTAGTTTCTTTTAAACATACTACAAAGTATAGTGGGGAAACATATATCTGAATTTGTGATAAAATGGGCTCTTATTACCTATGAAATTCTAGGGGTTTTTTACTCAAAAGGCTTTAGCTGCTGCTGCTTAATAATTATAAATGTGCTATGGATAATAAGGGCTTGGTACAGATTGTCAGGGTAGACCTTCTCTGACTGCAGTGGGCTTTGGGTCAAACTGGAGTAGATCTTTGCTTGAAATGAAGTTGCACATAAATCCTTTGTGTATGAAGCTGCCTGTGATTGAAGCAGAGAAGGACTTTGAGAAGAGCCACAGCACAAAATCAGCTGCTAATTCAGTTTGGTCGTGCACTTCTCCATTCATGCTGCCCTAAATTCAGTGACATGAATTGGGGAGCAGGTCAAGGGAGAGGGTGACCTTCAGCTGAGGAAATATTTGCTATATTTTCCACGGTTTAGTTGCTGTTCTTAATACTTAGCAGCAGTACCAATTAGATAGGTGTAAATAGAGATTATAATGTGGTTAGGGATAACACAATTGACGATACACATATTTAGTAAACAAGACTGTCAGTATGTATAAAACATCAGCAACACGTTAAAGCTTGATATTTCATAAGACAGCAGAGCATGGGGATTGCTTTGAGACAGCAAGCTGAAAAAACATTTCATTTATAAATGAAACGTGGTTTAGTGTTATAAACCCCAGCAGGCAATTCACTCATTGGGGCTAATCATTCAAAATCTGTTGCTCTTTGATAACAAGCTGAAAGAGAGACGAAGCAGCATTTCCAAAGACATTGTGGGATTTTCTTAGTCTGTAGGAACAAGTTTATTTTAGCTTTATATGGGGTGGGGTTTTTTTTTCAGATTGAAAAAATGCTGTCTTCTGCATTTAGTGTAGTCCTGAAAGGCTAGATATATTAGTATTTTCCAGATTTACATGAACTGTTATGTAAATAATCACAAATATGAAGAATTAAAATATATCCTACATGTGGTGGAGGATATATTAGCCACCCAGTCCAAAAACTTTGAGTAAGGTCTTTAAAACCAGTTATGGTGACTAATTGTAAATCAAGTGCTTGAGTGGCTGAAGCAGTTTACAAAGTTTATGCTTGCTGTCAAAGTATCTCTGAGAGTGAATCACTCACTGTCACTTCTCAGGCTATTGTTACTGCTCTCTTAAAATACTGTGATCTGAATGGGAGACTTGTGACTTATTGTCGAGGCTGCCAAATTGGATTGCTAGCATACTGAAGCAGAAAGGGTTTAGATCTTAGTAGGTAGATGTGAAAAACTGGGGTCAGTGTCAGTAAATGCTGATCACCCAGCAGTAATCGGTGCAAAAAAATTTCATCTCATCCTTTATCACAGATCAGCTTTCTACTGAAACTGGCTCCGAAAAATCACTCTTTTTCTTCCTCTTTTCTCCCATTCTCTCTGCAATGGTACAAGACTTATTTTTTCCGAGCTATAATTGTAAATACGATCTAGGAGACATGCAGTAGCTGTGGATATGCCATATTCAGCATTTGAAAATAATGCAATGAAGTAAAGTCCTGAGAGACACTATTTAAACACTTTTCTGTAAAACTCTTCTCTTGGTTGCTGCATGGGTTGCAGTTGGCCAGCATTGGGAGGAGATGCAGCAAAACCAAGTAACATTATTAAAACATAGTGGGCATAACAGCATGCTCCCTGCTCCTCTTAATAGAAATGTCTTAGTATAAAATAGATTTTTCCTTAACATTACTGGGAAGGTGACTTACCTTTCTTAAGTGGTATAATGAAGGTAACTTAGAAATTGAAAACCGTAAACGATATAACAGAATTCTTTTGTACCTCACATAAAGTAAACTTTGGAAGTTGTGGATGAGGCCAGAAATACAGCCTAATTTAAGAAACAATGCTGAAACTAGTGATAGGGGGAAAAAAAGAGGGAAGTAGATGTACATCTGCATGGAACAAAATAGTCAGTCATACATTATTTAAATTAGAAGGGGAAAACTGAGTATTTCTCCTAGTCTGTTATTATTTCTTTCCCAAGATGTTCTTACTAGAAGATCTCATAGATAGATATTTCTTCATGTTGTATCTATTCCTTTACATTTTATATCTGGCATAGTAACTTCCACAATTGAATTATCACAAGTGTGAGCCATTTCTTCATTTCAGGTAAGGATTTTTGCCAGTAACTGCTACTCTCCCTTAACCACTAGCAAGGAAGTTGCTGGAAAACAGCATCAAAATAATGTCACCTCTCTTGAAAAAAAAGACAGTGGAGGCAGACCTAATTTGTATACGCTGCTGTTAAATTATAGAGCAGCACCAATGAAGCATGAATCATCACCTGCTGACATTTTGTTCAACTGACGGCTGCAGAGCACAATGTCTGCACAGTTAGACTGATGTCAGGCTTACTGGAGATGTAGAGATATGGAAAGAATAAAGATCAGAAAAACAGATGTTTGGTATGATTTTACCACCTGGGTATTGTCATTTCTCCAAGGAGTGATGTTGTGTGTGTTTACACCCATAGGCTGTAGTTGCAGATGATGGGGATAGTGTATGAGGTAGCCCTCCAGCTGCATGAAGCTTCCATTCACACCAGCTTTGGGTCTCTTGTGTAAAAACATGTGGCAGCTTCTCAAAATGCCAAAGCAGTGAGGGCACCATATTGGTTGTTTCTAACAAGAGACCCCGAGACTAAACCGAGGCAGAGATGCCTGTGAGAGCTGAGTCCCAGGGCAGGGAGGTGGATTGAACACTTCTCATTGCTGCCTCCCAAAAGTCACGTGTGGATGTGGAGGTCCATGTGCCACTGCAACTGAATGTTTCCACTTGAGTCAGCAGGTTGTTTATAAGCAGCTGCATATGTGCACTGTGTTCATGTTGATCAATCAGTTATTTTTAAGTTTGTCAAGAGGAAAGTTGTGGGGAACTCTCCCTTGTGAGACTGTCATGAGAGTGTTGGTCCCAGTGGTTGTGTTAGACAGAGGCTTGTGTTTCCCCAAGCTAACTGGCTGACACTCAGATACAGCCTGTAAGGAGCTGCTCAGCTTTGAGTCATTTCTGAACAGCACAAGTCTCATGCAACTTCCCCATACTCATTATCAAGAAGTGCAGCAGCTGAAATGCTTATGATTGTGCTTCATTGCAGATGTTTTGTCGATTTGTTGTTTGGTTTTGTTTGTTTTTTTTTTACTGCTCAGGCTTATCATGTGTCTCTTGCCCTGATGCTGTCTGCATCTCCCACAACACCTTCTCCATGCCATCTCCCATGCAGTTCCCTATGGCAATAGCTATGCCGGCTCTCCTTTCAGCTGCCTCTTCCACAACAAACAAGCTCTTGTCAAAGTAATTGAAAATCCTTCCATCAGATATCTGAGTGACTGCATTATGGACATCATGGATCACATATGCATGCCAGATCACTGGATTGTGCTGTCTCCTGTTAATTTTAGGTTAGATATTTTTTTCAGAAACAGAAGTGGTTTTCTATGGCTTTTGCAGCTTTAACCTCACCTCTGGTGCCACATGGTTACTGAGAGGCAGACCCAATCTTTTGACTACTTTGCCAATTTTTTCTGGAAACCATTTAGGTCTAGCTCACAAAAAATCTTTCCATCCATTTTTCCATACCTTTGATACTGTTTTAGCATTAAAGCCTCTAACATGTCTAGGGAAAGGTAGGTTTTTTCCTTGAGAAGAAAGGACTTCTTTACTGTAGCACTTCCCTTTTCTTGGTGATTTGCTTTCCCTTAAGGCTGTGGCAGCCATTTCTTTCTGTCCATGCCCAGTGAAATCCTGAGAAGCTCTGTGCACTGCAGCAAATGCCACTTTCTCTCTAAATTCCCTCAGCAGTTTTAAGGCACCTGTCAAGTCTTTTGACTCTAACAGAAGAGGTGGTGCTTGATCCTTACAAGATAGCCATTCAATATTAGATTCCTATTCCAAAATTCCAGTTAAATACAAACATAGAAAGTTCATTATCTAACATACATAATGTAAGAGACACAAATTTAGGTTAATGTCACAGAAATTGTGTGCTTACTGAGTAAAAAAGAAAATATCTAAAATGAAAAGCTGCTTTCTTCTCAGTAACAGCTTTAAAAAGTAAATCCTACAAAGATGAATTTTTTTTTTTTTTCCCCTAAAAATCTGGTATCTATTTTAGGAGATCCCTAGAGCCTGTTTTAAAGGCTCTTTCTGTCCAGGTTTCTCCATCTTCTCCATCATCTTGCAACATGTTACAGAACTGCATCTCAATTTGTCTCCCAGTGTCCAGCCCTTGCTCTGTGACTCCATCTTAAGTTCATGGGCAGCCAAAAACTCTCAGAACAAGCCTTTGACACAAGTGTGGTTTTGTTATTCCCATCTCAACACACACGTAGCTCTCGGGTCTTCCAAAACAGCTCAAAGAAGCCGCCTATGTAAAACAAACAGGGATTCTTTTGATATATTGGATTCCTTGAACCAGCAAAATTGAATGTATCTTTACTGTTATTTCTTCTGTGCTTTCTCCTTTTCCCACCTCCCCATAGGGTAAGGGCTTTGATGAATAAGCAACTGAAGATCACACTATTTCTCTAGATCCTCTTTGGTATCAGAAATATTGGAAAGTTAAGGAACAAAAATGCTGCAAGGATGCTTCTCCTCATTAACTTTCCTCTGTATTTCAGTTTTCTACCATGAGTTAATTCCAGGGGAGATTTGCATTCCAAAAAGGTACATTTAACTGGTATTTCTCCTACTGTTCCAAAGACCCAGACCCAACATATGCAGGGATAGACGGGGGTTACTCACCTAGAGTCTATCTTTAATTGTATAGGATAGATTTCCTCCCTTCCCCAACCTGCCCCAGGGTAGCAAGTGAGAGGTAACATACTAATCAATACAAGTTTTTGGTGGTGGTCTCAAGGAAGTATGGGAATAGTGTTGAGACTGTACCATAGTTGCTGAAACACATGTGAACTGAATGACTGAGGTCTCCTCAGTACCTTTTCAGCTTCCAGGAATCTGTAACTCTGTCAAAATGACCACGAGGGAGAGCTGGGGGGAGGGAGCAAGCAGCTAAAATCCATGAATACTCAAATGCTTATTCCTGTTAAGCATGTAATTCTTCACAAATTTCGGCGAGTTCAGGTGCCAAGGCAGGAATATGAACCCTGGATGATGCACAGCTAACTGTGTGGCCTCCTAAAGTAGCTTCTGACCAGCATGGAGACAGTTCTAGTCCCCACAGGAGAGAACTCTTGCCCCGGTGGGAAGTGATAAATAAATACTGTTTTCATTTTAAAGTATTCTGCAGCTCAGAAACTTGATAGTAAAAACAATGTGTGCATGTTTCCTGCATGCAGTTCTGTTCCTTGCTATCTTCTGTATTCTGTACATTATATGGAAATAACATTTTTTTTAATAAGAAATAATCTTGTAAGCTCAGCCTGCCACCTAAGAGTCCAGATACTTTCTTCTCTACTTGTTAACCATCACCAGAGGCAAAAATGCAGTGGCCTATGTTTTTTTCCTGCCACAGCTTTTCATTCAGCATTAGACTTTCCACACTGTCAATGTACTTTGAAATTAGTTGTCAATGTTGCTTCCTAAAAAGAAATAACAAAGCTCATTCTTCATTGTTTTCTCTCTGTAAGGCAGGCAAGGAGCAGAAGCAACAAGGGGAACAACAAAGATTTGATGCCTAAGGAGATATAATTTAAAAGCAACGATAAAACAGTTTCTATATGTTGGGGTTTTTTTATTATTATTCAGTAACAATTAATCTATTTCAAATACTTATGATATTAAGGGATTTATGTATAGTTTATTTAGCATGAAAGTTCTGTGTTTTGCCTTCCCCAAAATAAATAATATCATTGCATATTCTTTCCTTTGTGAATTACACAGTTTTCCCATAGGGAAAAAAAAAAAAAATTCCTAATAACTTTGTTAACTTGTTTGCAGGTGTCATTCATAAGTATAGACATGAATAAACCAAAATAATGGGTGTATAATATTAAAGAATCATAAACCAGAAATATAGCATGAATAAACCAAAACATCAAGGGGTCTTGAATGCAGTTCCAGTCTTTTTTGCATATGGCAATCTCTGGACTGTGCACGCATCTTCTCTGTTCTAATGATACAGCATCCTGCTACAATTTCATTTTAATAAAGAGTAGATGTAGGGGTTTTTTTGACAAAATATTCTGCTACAAGCCAATGTCAAGAATTATGTTCTTGATATATGATGAAGGATGTTTAATAATGTGCTCTGTCATCTAACATAGAGAAGTATTTTGATTCCCTAATATAAATTGTAGTAAACTGTTTTTAGCATCCATGTATATTTGTACTCTCACTAGAGAGGCTCGCTAGAATTCCTAACCTTTAGCTTCAAGCACGGTATTTACTGTGCACCATATTTGGTTTTGGTTTTTTATTCTTGATGCTGCAAAGGCTTTCTTAACAGCTAAAAAAAATGTCTTTGTTTCTATTGAAAGGCAGCTGTCTCACTTTTCCATGTTGACTCATAAACAAATACAGTTGCGTGGGTTATTTTCCTTGACTTCCTGTAGGGTACTCATGATAAGAGAAACTGAGTAAATATGTTCCTTCTACAAAGAGGTAAAAGAACAAAACCTTTTCTGTGATGCTTGGTTAGTTGAATTAATTTTTCATTAACACACTCAAAGTTTCAAGGACAAATATTCAAAACGGGAAAAAGTTCCATGCCTCAGTAAAACGTAACAGTTATTTAAGCAAATCATCAACCATATCGTCCAGATTTCCAATGCTGTACACAGCTCTGTGTGTGCAGCAGGGCACCTAACACTGAAATATTTCAGCACTTGGACAAAAATCATTATATCAAGAAGCTCTCCATAAGCATGGTGAGTGATCTGCATTTATCCAGGCTCATGTTTCTGACGACAGAGGAGGGTGCAAGCAGCTGACATTGTGGCCGTGAATCTACCCTTAGAGCAAACGAAGCCTTCTGCTGAGCAGTTTTACAGTTTACGAGAGGTTTTTGCTGTTTAGCTGAATTAGGCGCAGTGGAGGGATGCTGCAGAGGATCCTGCCACTGTTCTCTCCCCCTGCAGACATGCCCTCTGTTCCTTGAGGGGGAAGAAGGGGTGCTCAATTCAGGTGCTTAAGCAGAACAGTTCCTTACAGGAATACTTTGCTAGACCACAGAAACAAGACCATTGCCCTTTTATGCCACACTTATGACACCTTGACAACACCACTCCCCTAAAGAGCTTGAGGCTGCCCTGGTACAGCGATGCTATGCTTTTAAGAGCAAGGACTGAGGCAATGTCAACCTGGCATCACCAGCAGTCCTAGAAATGTCTTACAGGGGTTCTCCCAACATTGCTACATGGAGAGTACTTCCACAGAAAAGCATGGCTTTGTCTGGATGAAATGCAGTGTTAAGAAAGTGCTGTGTGTAAATAATATTTCCCATCTACCCTGTCAGCAGCCCATTCTGTATTCATCCTGGAAACTGCTCTGCTGAAAGATTGGCTCCTGATATGGTGTCTGCCATCCTTGATCAATTATTTTTTGCTCATTTTTTTTGGCTCAGAACAAGGACAGCTTTCTGTAAAGTAAGTGCTGGCTCAAGCATTCTCTGTTTTTTCCCTGGGTGTGTTTGCATGTGTGTGTGGTGGATATATAATGATGTGATATCTCTGCATCTAGAGCCTGGTAATTTTCTCTTGCAGCCCATGTCATATCATCAGGCATAGCTGTGTGGTGCCATGAAATAAATCTCCCTCAAAAATCAGTATACCGGTTGTGGACCAAGCTGCGCTTAGCACCCATCAACAAGTAGCAGTCCTCTTATTCTGTTGTGGTATTAACTTGTCTCTTTTCTTCCAAACAGAGCCATAAACTAGGGTTTGGGGGCCAGCACCCACGTCATGGGGTCATATTCCGCCCAGCAGTTCATTAGGATTGGAGAAAAGCCTTTACACTGGGGGTCACCCGAATGCTCTGGGGGGTGGACTGCTCTTTGATGGCAGAGGCTTCTTCAGAGTCTCATGACCACTTTGCAAATGTAGCTGTTTGCTCAGGTGGGGTTTTATTTGCATGCCTGGCTTTTGTTAGTGACAGTATGCAAATACAAGTGTCTTGCACCTCCAGATAATGACAAGGAGTGGAGTTAATTTTTAAGGAGAAGCTGTATAAGCATGGCACAGTTAAAGTTCTTGATGTAAAGAAAGTCACCAATTCACAAAGGAATTTGATTACCTCTATCCATTATACACACACAGTGAGTGATCGTGCTACTAACCATCTGTCATCTATTTCATTTGCATCATCAACACCTGCCCTGTTTATCTGCTACATTCTTTTCTTCACTGAATTCTTACACCGCTTTAATAAAATACAGAAATGTTATTGTTAAAAACCAATTAATTTACAATCCTCCATAGAGATAGTATTACTTATAATTCAATTTAGCTTCTAATGACCTGCTTTCTTGCAAAATGACTTAATTCTAGTGTCAAAGATTAGTTACTAGACATTACCCTGCTGCACCAGTCATGTACTGCTGAGACAGGCAAAGCAGCTCTAGGTGTCCCTGGTCATTAATCAGAACTCAGAGACATTTTCCCTCTAACTCATTGCAGAACCTGATTTCATCTGCCACTTTAACTCTTTGCTTTACAGAGTATTTTAAACCTACCTTTCTTTGTGTTTTTATATTTTCAGCCCTTAAGGGGGAGGACAGAGCTGCAAGTCTGATTGCTTTGAAAAAAGCTGTCCTGGCCCACGCTTTCTGCTGACCCTCCACTGGAGTTCATTTTGGTTCTCAGCCGTTATGTGAACAGGACCTGAAATGCAGTTCTTGCTTTTTGGGAGGGAAATCAGCACAAGTGGGTTTTCCACACAATTCTAGCACTGGATGTACTTACAAGAAGCAGTATTATAAATATACATGACAGAGGCCAATGCTGCTTCCACATGAGGGCCACAGTCAGGCAGATACCACCAGACACTTCCTTCCTGAGCTTCACAAAAGGCATAGTGAAACAAGTGGCCAAAACTAACCAACTTTCACAGTGTTGGCTGGGCTCATGGGAGTTCAGATGAATGGCTGTTTTTCCAGTTCATACATTGGTATTTCATATACAAAACATTACATGCAATCAAGGGCCAAATTCTTCTTTCTTGCTGTATCCCAGGCAATGGTTGTTTTTTCTTAGTCATTACCAGTACGGCTTCTTCCTCTTTTTCAGATGGTATAGCACTTTACTGGGAGTAACCCTATTTGTGGGGCATTTGCAGACTGTTACAACAGTAAGGATGGATTTGATCTTTGGAAAACAGTCTGAAGCACTATTCTGTGTCTTTTGTTTGTTTGTTTCTGTGACATGCAAGAGAAATACCTGCCATTAAATCCCAAATCTTTAGGGCATTTCACCAACAAAAGGCATAAAAATTGCACGTACAAATGGATGGATTATATACAGAAATTAAACCTTTTAAACCATTTGTAACAACTTAAGCTTTTGAACCATTACATGCAGAGTATTTTTAAAATGCATTACAAAGTTAAAACTTCAGGCTCATCAAAACCCATTCACAGAGATGGCACAACTGGCAGGATTTAATGAGGAAAAGGTTATTTCTTCTATTCACAGCCAAGTCTATATGCTGCAGTATTACTTCCAAAAAAATCTTATTTTTAGCATGTTTAAGTGATGCAGCTTAGAGTGGGTGATTTTTTTTGTTTTGTTTTCCCAAAATACAGTCACTTCTGTCTTTCGAAACCTTGAGAAGCTACCTAGTGTTATGGAAGGCAAATAATGTCTCATCTGACTTCTTGACAACTGTGTGCCATGCTGGAAGAATAAGAGATGCTCATTATTTTCCTAAAGCACAGGAATTGGCTGTACAGTGTAGGCTGACGAAACTTCAACAGCTGTCTTCTAAGAAGAAGGGATTTTTTCACAATAGACTATCAAGGGACATGTGAATAGTACACCAGACTAACTCTTAAACAACAGGCATTCTTACAAATGATCAAACTCAGCTATAAGTGCCTAAGAATAACCTGCTTTAGATGGCAGGGGTGGAACAGAGCTCTTTCATATACTGCAACTTCTAAAGCCATACCTAAAAAATTTGCTGGGTGAATGCTCTGTTTATATAGCTTATAATATTTGCAGACAAAATCCACCTGAAACACTAATATCTTAAATACCGTGAGGATGAGCCCTTTGGACAATACAGTAAATCTCTTTGGATAAGCATCCTTAACAGTACTCCTTTTCAAATGATATAAACTTATTGCTTCAATAAGACTAATAAATAATTCACATTTCTAAATGGTTTCTACAGAGGGGGATGAAGCATTGTGGTAGGGTAGGAAACATCCAGCTAGAGCCTAAAATATCTTCAGACATAATCCTAAAATAATCCTGTTTTCAAATGGTAAAAGTTTGTGCCTCCTGCTCAGGCGGCACATCATCAGCATCCAGATCAGGAGTTATGCCAAACTAGCTGCAATCTAATATGGAAATGAGATGTTGGCCTTGATATTGTGTCATTCTTCTGAATGGGATCACCTGCACCCATATCTCCTAGGAGGAAATTTCAAACAGAGTTAGCTCCTTAAACCTTCTAATTAAAATGAGAAATCCCCAGGCTTCCATGACTCAGCCTCAGAAAAAGATTATTAGGAATTTAATAGGGAAAATATCGCATCTCAGACCATCTGTGACCCAGTGCTCTGTGAGAATTTAAAGAAAACTGGAGGGAGGAGGTGCACGCTCCAAAGCACACTCTAGGAGTACTTTGTTGGAGCTGCAATAAATCAACATAGTTAGAGTACAGCCTTTTTCAGATTTAATTACTGTTACATAATTATTAGCAAAGCAGTCTCCTCTGAAACTGTAAAACTCATTACATCAAAAATCCCCAAGCTCCTGATGGAATTTATGAACTAGTTACTTTCTTCCTAGCTCTGGGAAAATGCAATAGGATGCATTTGGTTTTGTCTCCAGCAATTTTTTAGTGTGTTGAGCTATTCTATTCTTCCTAGTTTCAGGGAACATTCCCTATTTGCCATTTTTTTTATTATAAAACATGTTCATTTTCATTTGTTTGCTTTTCTGCTCCTGGCATGGTATCTAGGCATAAGCACTTGGGGACAGATACCCTTTCCCCCTCGTTGAAAGGGATTCGCATCTCATTTTCTCCATCACTTTAGTAGCTACTGATTGAGCTAAAGTACAGATTCCCTCACAGAGATGCCAAAGAACAAAATTTTCATTGTCTTTTCCCAGAGGTTTTGCTCTGAATACACAGCTTTAAAACCCGCCAATGATCTAACAAATTGCCATCAGGGAGGGCAATTTGGAGTCTGTATCAAGCAAGACTGAGGCCAGCCCTTCCCTGACCATTGCTGCCCAGTTTAAGACCATTGTGTGCTGCCTCCTGGCTCTCCTGTAGGATAGTGGAAAGGTTGCATGATGCCCTAATAGAAAAGCTGACCATTAAATCCATGACATTGTCTCATAGATACAAGAAGAGTCAATCCATTAGAGAGCTGAGAGAACAGAAGAATGGCTCCTTTAGGGTCACAGCTGGTGGGGCTGAGCTAAGCAAGCACCAAGGTCTCAACTCAGCCAGGTGAAAACAACTACAGCAATCCTTCCTTTACCTACTTCTTCCCTCAGCTAGGAAATTGCATTTGTTAGCAGCCCTTGTTCTAGCATAACCTAGCTATCAGCCCTAGGAGGTACTCCTGAAGCTATGCCTGGCTGTGGCTTGCTCATGAGGAGTCAGAATTCTAGGGCAAGCATTGTAGTGTGTTCAGAGGTCACTCACGGATAATCGATGTTTTTGTTCTGCGGCACAAAGCTGAAATTATATTTACTTGTTGAAATAGCTATGAGAATATCCCAGTCAGATGAGAGAATACCAATCTGGTTTTTTTGGTTGGTTGGTTGGTTGTTTTTTTTTGTGTGTGGTGGTTTTTTGTTTTTGGTTTTTTTTTTTTTTTTTTTCTTGAGCTGCTTTGGTAAGTTTGTGGCATTAGAGGGTAACTGCTCTCCTTGCATTTACCCCCTCCAAAACATGACTTTGTGATTGTATGAGTTGACTTGTGCTTTTGTGCAAAATTGAAAAACTTATGGCAACTTCATAGATGCTTACAATTTCCTGATTCTGTTCAGTTTTGTAGATATAATAGTGAAATAACACTTAGCCCAAGGTTTAAACTAGTGACTTAGAAAACTGGAGATACTGAACTGCACTGGATCAGGAATATAGGGATATTCACTTTTGCTCTACATTTAATATAGTTTCATTATCTTCACAGATATTTCTCTTGGTAGATTTTGCAGGATGCAAAACAACAACAAGAAATCCATGCAAGACAAGAAAATATACTTTAAATTTGCATAACATTTTAATGTGATCTGAATCCTAAAATGTTTAGTAGAGTTAAATGATACGTTTATAATACCCCAAAAGAGAGCTTAAGGAAGAAAGCAAGAATGAATAGGAGCCCCCTTTCCAAAAAAACCCCACATGGCTCAAGGATCAGGTTGTGCATTTCACACAGCACCAGCTGAAGTGAAGTTCCCTGCACTGCATTTCTGGTGGACAATAGATGAACAGATGGATTAGAGAGGGTAGAGACAGTTTGAAAATTGATTTTTAGATTGAGGAGTCAGTAGACTTTAATAAAAATAGGGTTATATGTCTGATTTAAAAATAAAAATTTTCTTTTTTTTCCCTCTAGAAAAAAAAAAAAACATAGTTCCTTGAAGTGCTTTGAAGAAGTAGGTCTTGAGGAGATCATAAGGAGAAGAAATTACACTAATTAAGGTAAGAAGAATGAATAGTGTAATCCTTGTTGGTGAGCTGAGGACGAAAACATTGTACATGAAACAGAAGATAAAGACAGGACATGAAAATAATCCTAGTGGCATCCATGGAGTTTATTTGAACTGTAGAAAGAGCTCTGTCAAGATCTAGGTTAGGGAGAGAAGAAAATATCTTTGAGGATGCTCTTGTTATCTGAACAAATCTTCTGAAGCATTTTACTGGAAAATTGTACTGAGCTTTATTTTCTTGGGCATGTCCTTACTTTGGGCTCAGCATGTTTATTGGCATGGAGGCAGAGAGCATGATTTGGGCAGTTATGTGGGCCACTGGGTAAAGCATCAGACTGAGGTCTCAGATACTTGAGCAAGTTACCATAGCTTAATGAGTTTCTGCATAGCAGCTGAGCTGTTGCAAATGTAGGGTAGCACACGCTAATTTAAACTATTTTCACTGGGGCTCAGCTGATGTGTGGCAGCTATTAAGCCAAGGTAGCTCAGTCATATGTCTGAAATCTGACTGAAGGAATCTGGGTTCAGTTCAGGAGGTAGGTCACCAGCCTTCCACCTCACTTTGTGACTTCTTCAGGCAACCTTTTCATCTTGTTTTTTCTTTCATCAACCAGTAGTAATGGTGCTAACTTATATCAAAGAAGTACTGGGGGGGGGGGATGACAAACAAAAACAATCAAAGAAGAAAATAAATGCAAAAAAAAGTGAATGCTATAAAAGCAGGATATTTCTGTTTTTTCTGGGTAGAAGTGTGGAGTGGAGTATGTTTCACTAAGAATTTGATGCAAAGTTTCTATGCGTGTCTTCATTAATAGCTGAATAAATCCAATGTGTTTAAAGGGGTTTTGCTGGCAGAAATGGGGGTGGAATCTTGCCATAGGGACCAAGCCTGCTGGTGAGCATGCATCACCTCAGATGAGATTTATCACAATTCCTGGGAAGTGCTGAGGGAACAGCAGAGGAATCATGAAATGTGCTTTTTGCTTACTGCTTACTCTCTTTGGGTGTTTTGGAAAGTATCAGGTGTCACTAAACCCTCAGGAAAAGTGCACGTGTCCTTTTTTGGTTGGTTGCGGTTTTTTGGTTTTTTTTTAATAGAATATGCTTTTGAATCATTTAATATTGAAAGTCTTTGTTTCTCCCTTGTTTGAAATGAAGATGTTCCCCTGTGGAAGGATTTGTATTCTGTCTCTCTGTGGTGATCGTAATGTGTGGCACTCCAGGCAGCTATTCTGCTCAGAGGTGAAAAATCCAAGTATTTCCTTTAATACCACTAATAAACATTTGTGTTATTTTTTTCTTCCATAAAGTGGTACTCTAAGCATTGTGCTAGTTCTCCAAGTGACAGATTCTTTTGGAGGTGAAAGTATCAGTATTTACTGTTTACCATAAATATTTCCAAGCAATTTAAGAAGCACAAAGTCCTAAAATATTTATATATGCACATCAGTTACAGTACTCTGCTACCATTTATTGGGCAGAACTACAAAATACATGTATTAGAGTTATGATTGCTGTGGTAATTACTTGAGGGAATCACTCCATGATAAAAATTAAAACCATAGTATTGTGTACTGTGATTGAATATTAGTGAAATTATTTATTTTACAGTGATGGAGATCATATTTCAAAGTGTTTGACATGGAAAATTAATGTCTTGCTTCCAAAATAGTCACCATATTCTTATAATAACACCTTTAGAAGTTGCAAAGGATGATGCTTCTCACGTACTTGTAGTTGATTTCCTGTCTTGCCTGTTACAAAGGACTTTCAGACAATAAACTCGCACCTGGCTACAAAATCATCTACTTTCACTCCTTGGTGCCTTTAGAGTGGATGACAATGGGGAACAGCAGAGCAAGAATCAAAGGTCTTGGTTGGGGGGTCCTGCCTCATAAGCATAGGCAGCCTCTGCCTAGTTATTCATCAGACAAGATTTTCAACAGAGCTGTGCTAACCCCCTCAGCTACTGCTTCTGGGCTGGCAGTAGCAGCTGTCTCTTACCATTATGCCCCGAGGAAGCAATGGCATTTGCCAGCAACTCCCTTTGTGTCTAACTCATTTCCTACATTCTCTTCTTTCATTTGCATAGTCAACTGGTCCTTACGCCTCAAGAAAATCAAGAGAGCATCTGAGGAATAAGTTGTTAGAAATGGAGTTTTTAAACATCACACCAGGAGGTGCATGCACAGACCTCATTATATTCCCAACAGGTCTGCCAGCTCACAAGAACATAATGCACCAGAAAGAGACTCTCTGTACTAACAGTTGACAGTACTAAAATAAAGAAGGCAGTTCCTCTGTTCCCTCCCATCTCAGGAAATCATTGTGTGAATGCAGTAGAGTATTTCTGTAAGGCCCCCTTGCCATCATGATGCCCTTCTGGTGGACAGAACTTATTGATGTCCGGAGTGCTAGAAAGAGTAGGATTTAAGTTATAATAGGCTGCCTGCTTCTATTGTTCTTCCTTCCATCTGTCTCCCTTCACAGTAATTTAGCCTGGGGTTGTCCCAAAAGTGTCAGCTAGAAATTAGTCAGAATAACCTGAAATCCTGGAACAGGTTAGATCAGAGGCTTGTTTCACTGAACCTCTTAAGAATCAGGGCTTCAGCATAGTCAGTACTTTGATCTCTGATGGTTTTTCCCATCTGTGGTTAGCCAGGCTGCAATGGCATGCTAATGCCTTTGCTGCCCAGGAGAGATCTGGCAAAGATGTTTTCCAGGTGAGGGGCTGTGTTGACATCAACCACTATGAACAACCAACAGCTAATGATGCCTCAAAGGTGTCTCTGATAAATAACAGCCACCAAGACCAACCACCTGCTTCTCATTCTTTTTGACTAGCCCAGTGGATATCTGGTAAGCCTGACCTCCTATTTCTGGGTAATGTTTTTACCTATGGTAGGTGCTTTCAGGCAGATACTTGATGCACTATGCTGTCAGGATCTGAAATGCTTTTTGTTGCCCCAGCTCTATGCCCTCTTGTTCTGAGTTTGAATATGACTGAAGCTGTGCTTGATGTGGCTTCCTAGCTATAAGTGGAACCCAGGCGCAGCTGAACAGTGCTGAACCGAACCAGCTGCTGACTTACCAAACAAGTGGCAAGGGTTCAATAGCAAGTGCTGTTAAAGCAAAAATTCTGTGCCTATAATTTTGGCCTTATTTGCTGTTGCCCTGGTGCCGACTGTCATGCCACAGCTGATGCCAGTTGCCTGTTTGAAGTGACAGAGGAAGTATGCTGGGAATCTCCAATAATTTTATTAGCAATGACAGTCAGAAAACTTCCAATGAATCAAAAGCGTTTTGAAACACCGTGCTTTGCTTATGAGAGAGATTTCATTGGGTGGGTTTTTTGTTGGTGTGGGTTTTTTTGTTTGTTTGGTTTTGTTTTTGAGGAGTGGGAAGAGGGATGTAATGTGTATTGCTGTGACCTGTGTTTGCTTGTAGCCTAGTGATTAGAGCAGTAATGAGGGATGCTGGTGTTTGTGGCCTGCCTGCTCTTATTTGGAAAGGGCTCCATTTATCACTCGCTCTCGGGCAATTGATCAATTGTACTTGAATCCAGAGGCATAAGTCCACTGTAATCACTCTTTGGTGGGCTTTATTAGGCAATGATGAGCCTAGTGCTCCTGGAGTTTGGTGTGGTCTTTGTGCTTGAAGGAGGTAAGAGAGAGACAACTTTGAACGAGCAGTGTTGCTTGTTTAGATATGACAAGGTTCTGCAACAAGCCTATTGAAAATTAAATGTATGTACAATATACTGCCTTTATCTAGCTGATGTGTTCAAGCTACTCACAGTATATACACAACTCAAGTTTATGCAAAAGTTCAGCAATGCTTTAGTAAAACCCACCCTATAGGTCACTGTCAAAATTTATGCTCTCTGGTTGGTTTTAAGCTTTGTAGTCAATGATGATGTTCTATCATATTGTTGTTATGTTTTGGTCCTCTTGGATGCTCAGTGATTTTAAGAAATATTACTCTCATGTACAGGAGGCTGAACTGGTAATAGCAGTCTAACTATGGATGCCTTTACTTATAAGCAATGTTTATGTCTGTGGTTCCATGAATGTATATAGGTGTTCCTCAGTTTTATGTAAGACATTGTAGTCCCAGATGGTGTTAGTGGTTTTGGACCTGTTTGGACTCTTGTGACTGTGCAGGAACCATCTAGAACAGTTTTTCTGCCAGTAAGTATGAGCTGACTTCATGTGCCTATGGACTATTCTGCAAATGAGCCTCTGTAGTGACCAGGGAACCTAAAATTGAAGCCATATGGAAACTTACTGTGCATATTAAATTGCATGCAGCAGTGTTAACAGCATTTTGATTTGTGGCTGCAAGTAATAAATGAATTATATTAATTTTGTAGCTGCAAGCTAATTTCCCCAGAATTACTTTTTAATAACCAGCATCATGTTCACTGGTAAGATTTAAATACATTGAGGAACAAATCTGAGGATTTCTTTCTTTAAAAAAATTAATACTAGATTATAATTTGAAACAGATCTTACTTAACAGTTCTTTAGATATTTCAAAATAAAATATCACATAGCAATTGAGAGACCTGGAGACCAGATTATTTATACATGATGCAGGAGCTGTGTTAAATCACAGGTGAAATAGGAAAACTAAGCAGTCTTTATTGACTTCTGCTACCTTCACATATTCTGGTCTGAAGGAGAAAAGGGGCAGGTATAACACTGTTCTAGGATATCTGAGCATAGGAGTTATTCCTCCTTGTGTGTGGTCCTTCCTTGAAAATAACTTATACTTTTTGGAGAAGTCGCTTCCCAGACGTCTCACTGGTGACCATAAGAAGGCAAAGGATGATAGTGAGTGTATGCTTGCAGTCTGGGATTACTAGAAATGTGTGTGGTCCTGTATAACATATCTTCTTTTATGCCTTGGTCCATTAATAATACATTTACGATATTAATAGTGATGCTGCTAAAGTAATTTTTGCTCAGAACAGTGCTGAATTTGAAGGAAGGTCATATCCCAACACATGGATAGGAAAGAGCGTAGGGAATATGACCACAGCAGCAGTGAGATATTGCACTCGGGTGGCTTGTGCCGTTAGTCTCTCATGGAGGCCACTAGGCACAGCTTAAATGAACCACTGAAGAGCTTTTCCATAAGGCTGTGCCTGTGGTAGAGGCCATTACTCATGGTGGAGTCACCATCTTACAGAACACGCTGACATCTGTGTGAGTACCTGAGGGTACGGGGAACCCGTGATTAAGTAAGATGTGGATGTATTGTACAGCAACATATCTCCTCTAGGGCATCTTTTGCAGGCTCAGCTGTTGTGAAGTGCCTGTTAATACAGCATGAAGGCTGAAGTAACTGTTATGGGGTAGATGACCTGCTGTGCAAAGCAACTGCATCATTCAAAATAAGGATAGGCAGAGTTGTAGCTGGGACACACTTGCTGTCCAGGCAAAGCATGCTGGCATCCCAGCTCACTTTTAATGTACCTATCTCTGAGGAGGTAATTGCCTGAATTTGTTATGACCACCAAGTTGCTTTCCTCCCCCCAGAAGCCAAGTACTCCCTTACCTGTGTTTCCACCGGGTGCTGTGGTGCATCCTACACAGAATTGCTTTGTCCACTGAGAAAGCCATAGTCATACTTCTGGTGGCATTTATTTGCATCCTGTTTGACTTGTCTTGCTGGGTCTGTGTTTCTGCAGTTGCAATATTTGACATTCTGATTTCTGAGTTTAGTTATCTTAAGCCTTTCCTGAAAAGACAGCGTGAGATGAAGCATGGGGTCAGGGTTATCCTTTTAGCTAAGTTTATATTATTTCATTGAATAAGGGAGAAACTGTGTGTGTAGAAAGGGTAAGAATATATGAAATTTAAGAGTTGAAGGAATATGAAGGTTATGACTAGTTTCAATACATGGGCTGAAAGTCTGTGTAGCTAAACACCTGGAAACTGCTGTCTGGACATACTGACTAGCTATTCACTCACTGTCTTATCACATTCTTGAATGTTGTGCCTTTTTTTTGTATCAAAATTGGTATAATTGCATGCATTTAGTCAAATTACTTCCCTACCTTCTGATGGGGAGCTGCAAAATCTGCATCCCAGTGGGTATAGGATGCCTCTGTATGTGCATTGATGGGTGTAAAGTGAACCAGAATGGTTCTAATATCTACTGTGAGGAATATATTTACTTTTCTAAATTAATACCTGTTATCAAGACAAAGATGCCAAGCACAAGAACAGCTTTCTTTGTAAATCCATAGGGAAAGGGGTTTTACATCATGACTGATATGAACTCTCCCTCAGAATTTGGGGATGGAATCTCAATTGCTTAGTTATTAAAATTAACAAGAGTCTTGCTCCTGGTGTTCCCAGTGTCTGGACAATGCTTTTATTTCCCACATGCACTTCTCCTAGTGTGGGGCAAATATCCACTAGTATTCATGTGGGCTTCCCCCTGGATTCTGAGGAAGATCCCTTCATAGTTTCTTTGTTTGCAAGCTGTCTGCCCAACAGAAATGTCATTTCAGTAGCATCTAAGCATTATGCATCTGCTCATGTGGCTGTAAATAAATAACGTAGTGGATAAGGCTACGTTTAGCTTCCCATGTGGTTCAGAATACAATCTGGTATCTGCTGAACTCCCACGGAACAAGAGCAGACCCAAACCCTCATGTTCCTGCTTTCAAGAGTACAAAATTTATATTATAATCTCTGATTTAGCCTGGATTCTTTGTCTGTTCTAGGATCTCAAATTCAATTATTACTGTTTTCATTTGCAAACAGAAGGTCCAAGCACCTCAGAATTTATAACTTTTTATGTGTCAGTATACATATAGACCAGGAAACTTCATCAGTTG
>JANHGN010010368.1:83478-126843 GCA_024605025.1 Megaceryle maxima | reverse complement strand
CTATAGTTCTGATAGAGAGGGAACTTTGATGGTGATACTATTCTCCTGCTTAACTCTGGAGAAAGGGAGAATACTGTCTATAGATTTTTTTTTTAATTTTATTTTAATTTACAAAGCCCATCTACCTTTAGAAATCTACATTTGAACTGTTTACTGTAAATTCATATTATGGTCAATGGATAGAAATAACACTTTATTTTTATACAGTCCTCTGTGTACCTTAGGAGGAAATGAATTGTTGAAGTGCATGAAAATGTCTAATTCTCTCTTTTGATTAGCAAAAGAGTTTCTTTTGATTAACAGGGGAATTGAGAGAGACAAGCTCAGATGTATACAGTTACTCTAGGTATCTAGTGAGTTGAATCTCACCTCTATTAATTTTTATCTCAGTTTGAAATCTGGTGATTCAGAAGAGACAGGAAGTATGACACCGAACTAATTTCCTCTATTATTTTTGTTACGATTACTGAAATGACCAGTAGACTAATATAAAGTTCTTGCAGCCTAGATCTAGACAAAATAAAAATGCAAGATTAAGCCTTTAATACCTTTATTATGCATTGCATTTATAAACCAGACACCTTTTCAGTAAATTGTGTTGCATGTCCACCTTCTCTAGGAAGACCCACTCTTCTACTAACAAGCCTTCCCTGCCATAGTGAACACTCAGCTGAAGTTCTCTTTAGGTAGTTTATATCTGACCAAATGTCAGTACTACAGTGATCTCTAATTGAGCTGGTCCACAATAGCCTATGAAGAGAAAAAGATAACTTTAAGGTTAAACTTATCTCACCGTTAAATAAATACCTGGAATAAAACATCTGGAGATGTCCAGTAATTCAAGTGGAGATGTCCACAATTGTACGTCTTCAGATATTTAAGACTTTCTCATCCTTCATATCTGTCTTTCATGAGATACACATTAGTTTCATCACCAACCCCCTTCTTCATAGTCATCTTTCCTTTCCTTTTCACTATTTTCACTTCTTGTCTCTTCAGCCCATGTTGGCAAGATATGTCTGCATTTTTCCATATTTATCCTTATATAGATGAACATGGCTTCAGTGTGAGCGAAGGACACCTTCTGAAAAATGAAGAGGTCTCTCCTGTGGCCTTCCTCTGGCCAGGGATGGTAGTGCTCTATGCCCACATCTCATTACCCCAGAAAGGCAACGACAGATTAATCTTGCATATACTGGAGTAGAGGCAGTACTGGGGAACCAGAATATGCCATCAATAGCCCTCACTAAGTTTCAGCTCCCTCCTTCTGTCTTCAGGGGAAACCTGAAGAATATAGACATTTTCTTTCCCATTTAGAGGCTGAATTTCCTTTCTTTTCTCAACTGAAATAAATCAGCTTTATTCTTTAATTCCTTTGCTATTAGAGGATGTGAAATGGGCTGTGTTTCTGTAGGGATCAGCAGGGAGATATCTCCTCTGTGGAGTCTAAATTAGGGTGCAGCACTCCAGGGACAGAAGGGCAATATTCTCAGGCAAACCACAGGATATGTATTTGCAGGAGATTTTGAGTCTTATGTCGTTGGATAGATAAACTGCGGATCATGAAGGCAATTAATCACAGACTCATGGACGAGTACATCTGGAAGGGACCTCAAGAGGTCATCTTGTCCATCCCCCAGCATGGAGGCAGGATAAATGTACACAGACCATCCCTGACAGATGTATGTCTGCTTCTCTCTGCTTCCACTCTAGATTTTCTTACACTACCATACATCTAGTGAAGAAGCTGACTTAAGGTTATGAAAGGAAGCAGAAAATATCACTTTTTAAGCCTAAAGTTTTCCCCCTTACAGTCTCTTGGGTTCTGAATCCATTTTTGGCAAGTGGAAGATCCAGTCCTCACTGTAAGGTCTTATGAAGGGAAGGCAGTGTGAACAATTTGTTCATTTTGTCACCCAGGTTCTGTTCTGAGATATAAGACCTTTTTGATTGCTTGTTCAGTATGGATGTGTGTATGTGCAAATAACAGGAGCTAAAGAGGATGAAAAATTAAGAAAAAGAAGAGTGAAAAAAATAAAAGAGAAAGGTAGGAAGATAAAATGTGTAAGATGAAGGGGAAAAGGCAGAGAAGGGCAGAGACTTGAAAGAAGGAATGAATGGAGGAACAGGCTGAATTGAGAACGTGAAGAACTGCTATTTCTTAAGCTAGCCATTTCTAACAGAGAGATCAGAAAGACTTTTTTTTGTTGTTGTCCTTAAGTGACTTCTCCCACTGGCTAACATCTCATTTTATGGCAGGTAAATAAGCCTGCCTAATTGGTCCCTTGTTCAAGAAAGGGAATATCGAGCTGAGCCTGCTCCATCTGAAGTGGGATCATATCCAATTTATGGTCTTAGCAGATGTGATCTCTTCAGGGTTCCACTGTAATGATAAATTGAAACATTTGAATGCTGTGTTCCCAGGTCTGGGCATCCAGCTTTGTGAGTGGGGAGAGAGGATCTGATCAAGTTTCCTTCTGAAATGACAAATTGCAATTTCCAGAAACATGACTTAGTCCTACTTGCAAACCTAACAGTTGTGGAGGCCTAGAATGAGTTGGGTGAAGAAGGATGTACCAAGGTCACTTGTGTCTGAAGGACTTAGGTCTGGGACACAAGATCTTCAAGAATGAAAGTCTGGAAGTGCACCTTGAGTGAGAAGCACTTTAAATTAAGGTGACACTTAAAAACACTTTATTAAAAATTAATAAGTGATTAATGAAAATTACTTTTTAGCTGATAAATTGCTTCATGTTTCAGAAAGACATGGATAAATATTTTTATGCATTCCCTTTTATAAATGCTTAGTAATGGGCTCTCAACTTTCAGGTGCCTCAGTGTCATTTATCCCCGTCATCCTAGTGGCATGCTTATAGAGACATCTTATAATAATTTATTTTCAGAATTTATTCCTATTAATCATGTATTAATTATTATTAAGAAAACATTTGTGTGCACTCCTCTTAATCTAAATTCTTGTTTGACTGGTTTTCCTTGAAGTGTGGAAGAGCACCCAGTTTGCACAGCTCATCATGTTAGCCGGGCAGGTGACATTCTGGCTGGTGCAAAATGGTAGCTCATTAGACTTCCTCAATCTGCTCTAGCTAAGGATTGAGCCTAGTCTGCTCTGTCCTTTTTGAATTTTGTCCTGTGGAGCAAAGATAGGATCCACAAGAATGTATGTGCACTGCTACCAGTGCTAGGTAGCACTGCAGTTTCTGTAGTATCTGGGCACTACAGTATGGAAATTCATTACTGGAATCTGTTCTGTGAAACAGACCTGTGGGATTTCTTCCTATCTGGTAGGTGGAAACCAAGGTACAAAAGTCCAGATCTTGGAAATTTTGGGGGCATCTATGGAAATGAATGAGCATGCAACTGAAAATGGATAATTACTTGCTCACAGCTTAGTCCCATACTGGTTCTTTACCCACTGGGTCTTTTGCTGCAAGGTCAGGCTTGATCCATCAGTAAGGAGTATACAGATGGGCAAAAGTTAGGCTGTGTAGATAGTGTATGCTGGGCTTTGGCTGAATCTGTTCCTCTGTAAAAGTCAGACAGAATGAAGACTACTGTTCTTTATACTAGCATCAAGGATTTACCTTATATAGGGAAGCCTAATGAAGTTGTGAAGATGGCTGCAAAATTGGGCCAAATCACAGAAAGATTTTATGGAGACAGAAATTAATTTCTGGAGCCAGACTGACTTTTTCACTGACTGGCAATAAACAGTAGACATGACTGCCTGACTTGTGATTTTCAGAAGAGTTTAGGCCAGTGGTACCTAAAACAGAGCTTAGAATCTGTTCCCTTTAAGACCCCTCAACATCAGATTAAAGGAGTAACACGTTAAGACCAAGTATTGAAGTTTGCTCAGTACTTTGGTCTTCTGGTCAGCAAAGGGCTGGATAATCTTCATCAAAAAAAAAAAGAAAAAAAAAAATCATGATAACAGTTGTCTTAGAAATTACTTCAGATAAGGATCTCTATTTACTCACTACATTTTTAATGGTGAGAGAGGACAATATTCAAAACCACCTACACTTTCCTAGGAAATTTTTTCAAAAATATGCATTCCTTGGAGAGTGAAAAAAAAATGAGAGTAGTTCCCTACAGCATTTCATCTCCTGATTACTTTCTCTCATATCTATCAAGCTGCAAATGAAGCCTCCTGTGTCAATTGGTTCAAAGTTATTGAGGGGAGAGGAACAGAGGGAGGGATGTAAATAGATATTAAAACAAAGAATAATCACAAAATCCCTCATTTCTTCAGGAAACCAAATAAAAGTAATTTGAAAATAGAGTCAAAGTTACCTATGTCTGTCCCTATGCTGAGCTCTGTGACAGCAGACCACTGTGCAGGACACAATAGCCCTGTGACTCTTGAATTGAATTTGTTCTGCCTGTTCATGGCCAGTTTGTGCTCAATTTTTATGCCTGTTGCATCACACACGTTAACCAGAAGCATTTCTCACAGACAATGATTTCTTCATGAGCAGCTGTGGAATATGCACAGCACAGTGACTTGCTGAATTCATAATTATGAATTCTCCTACTGGAAACACACAACTGCAAAAGTTATGCTCTTGCAGGCAGAGAACAGAAACAATTTATCTGTCTGCCTTAGTGCTTGTATTCCCCATGTCAGACTGCAAAGTGCCTCTCGATCATTACTTGACTTACTGCTTCAAAAACTTTGGAAAAGCAGGGAAACATTAACTCAGTGGCCAGATGTGGGGAATTAGAGAGGGGACAAGCAACTTGTCTGAGTTGGGAATTGAACTAAGGTCTAAAATCAAGTATCTATCCTTCCAGCTAAATTCCTTGTCTTATCAAAAACATCCACTACAAATGGTTATTGAGTGTCTTGCCTTGCTGATGAATGGCTGTAATCCAGCTGTAGTGCAAGAAATGTCTCTCTCGTGTGCCTTTGTGAATAGCTTTTAAAAAAATAGTCAGTATCTACTCAAAAATAATTTGGCAAGAGCATATGTAAAAAAAAATCTCAAAACACCTCACAGTCTTTTTCTCAGCCCCACAATTGTGACTGATTTTTAAAGCCATACCAGCACTGTAGGACAAGATGCTGCCAAGAGAGCAGAGGAAAAAAATCTAAGAAAAATGAAATCTGGATTCTGTTCCTATATGTTTTTCTGTTGGTCATGCTGCATGACTTGGGTACTTCATTTTCTCTCTGTCTACATGTAAAATGAAGACAGTTTGGGGATATCTTCTGAAAACTACTTCCTACAGAAGTTGTGTTAAGGCCTATGTGTTGTTAATCACACCCATCTGGAGCTGTTATGAAAGAATAAGGAAAGGGTGGGTGATAAAGAAATACATGTGTGGAGTTCGGAAGGCACTGGGGTTTGTCTCAGTGAAGGAGCTGCAAAGAGCAAGTGTGGATCATGAGACAAGAGCTGGAGATTTTGAGGTCTCTTACAGCCATACAGCTCAGTCAGACCAGAGCTGCTGACACTGTGATCCCTCCAGTAAAGTAGACATCACACATCCCCTCTCCAGGCAAATGCTGCAAGCACCTGGTCTGAACTGATCTCTTCCCTCCTGCCTTATCAGGGCTGATGTATGCTCCAGTCCCACCACCTGAATACCAGGCGCTGGGAAACCCTTGCATTCTTTATGAGATGCTCCAGGGGTAGCTAGCAGTATGTCATGTCTCTGCAGGTATGATAAGAAAAGAAGCAGAGGCTCAGGTGATTACAAATAGATTCAGAGATAAAACTTTCCATCCAATACCATCTGCTCTGGCCCTCTTTAATATTTAGCTGTTTCTCAATAAACTAAAATGACAGCAGAGTCTTTCCTGCTGAGTCTTTAAAGTATGTGTATAGATTATATACAGAACACTCCTTTCTTTCGTTCCTTCCTTATATCATTAAACTGGTGGTGTGTCTACTGCTCTGCAAATGTGTAAGTGGCATCTTCTCTTACTGATAGTGGAAAAGTTTTAAAAGTGTGGTTTTGCTGTAAATGAAGGGAGAGGGAAGAGGAGGACTGTCTGCATGTCTACTGGGTGATGAATGCGTGGTTGGGGGTGTTAAAGAAGAAACGATTTCCTCAGAGTCTTGAAGGTATGTTCCTTGACAAACTCCTACACCCATGAAATTGTTTGTGTGTTTAAATTCTTCTTTAGGACCTTAAACTTCCTTACTTACATTGGGCATAAAATATCTAAAGAGATACCTTGATATCTTTGCATATGACTCAAGTTTCTCCATTGCCAGTGCATTGATTTCTATACATAGGGCCTTATAATGGATCAGGGGTGCAGAACTGCCTGGGGAGCAGACCAATGTACCGAGGAGTGTGTGATTGTTCTTCTAAAGCCCATCACAAGAGCAATAGCCTGTGCATGGCAACATTACTGGGCAATATGCCTATCACGAGAGCTCCTCCAAACAAGGAGTCAGGCTAGGAGACACACCAGTTTGCAGTGGTTCTGTGACACATCGCACAGACAGAGATGCACAACTTAGTGTCCGCAGTCTAACACAGAGCACATGGGCACACCATGTAAAAAAGGGTTTGTGGCACTTCAGTGTACAGGTATGATGTTACATGCAACAGGAGAGCACCCATTGCAAATGGGATGGTTGAGTCTCCTGGGCAGTAATTGAGGATAGATTTGTCTACAGGTAGGGTGTCTGGGCATGGCTTTACTTCATAAACACTGCAGAACCCTCCTAAATCAATAGGATGTTGCCTATATACCTATGATGCTGTTAATTCCAGTTGTGTAGATATGCATATCTAATGGAGAGAAAACATCATACAGGTAAAAGCTTCCCAAATAATTAAGTCCACAATGAGCTATCAATCAATACAGAAAAACCTGTTCAGCTTCCTTGGGAGAGACATACCCAAGACCCATATGTTCAATGATCTGAAAGGGAGTGTTTAGAAGCACTTAAGAAACAAATGTAGCACAAAGTGACGTCTGCCTGCATTAACCCATTCCAGTGTCCCGGCAATCACTAAACCAAAGGGCATCCAAAACCTTTTCTGTATCAGGTGTCCCAGAAAGCAAAGTTTTTCAGATCATCAAGAAACACTCTTTACACCTTTTAAGCTTGATAACATTTGTTCTTATACCTTTGAGCATGGACTAAAACCTGAATTTAAAATTGGACCTGAAATAGGCTTGACTTGTCCATGCAAGTATATACATGGAGTCATGGCAGAGATTCTTAGTGTCTACTAAAAACCTCTGGTGGGCAAAAAAAGTGAAGTATGTTCAGGTGGTAGGAAGAGGTTTTGTAGAGGGAGGTACTCTAAGGAGAAACTGGAAGATGACACTTTGTTCTGATGCCAAACTGTGAGGCTAGAGTGACTCCCACTTCATCTGCATTCTCATGGTGCATTTCTGCTTCCAGGAAACATTCCTAATATTCCTCCTTTGTTCATTATGGTAGCTCTGGTTATAGTTAAACTCTTCCTTTAATGAGATACCATCCTTCAAGAAATGTTCATCAAGGATTTCCATCTATGATAGGGGACATTTGCTTTCACTTTGATTTCCACGTCACCCCATACACTTGGGATAAGTGGTGTCTTTCAGTAGCCTTTCAGCGTATTCACAAGGAGACTTCATCTTCCTCTGGCTAGATATACTTTTGGCCTCATGGCAGCTGTCAGCCATGAAGATTGAAGGGTCTGGGGTTGTTTCTGGGACTGGTGTGGAGGCAGAAGCCTGATGTTGCCCAGAGAAGAGCTGTGTACCAAGTGGTCACATGGTTTAACCCTTTCAGATTCTCAGGCATGAAGTGTTTGCAAAGCCTTTCAGACCACACAGTCTCTAGCACTACTCTACTGAAGTCTATTTTTCTGCTAAAGGCAAAGCTGATGGGCAGCCTTACTGACAGTAGTTTCCTAGGCATGGACTGCCTGGCTGCAGGTGGGAAGGAGTCTAGGGAAGCTAGAAGAGTGCAAACAGGACAACTATTAGCCCCTTTCCCTGAAAGCCAACTATGCTCGTCCTTGTTTCAGCCTTGTCCATCATGAAGTTGGCAGGAATGCTCCCAAAGACTAACATTGAAATCATCTGATCCTCAGCTGGGGATGAAAACAAACTGCAGAATAACTCCACTGAGTTCAACAGAGCTGTGCCATTTTACATCAAATGAGCATCTACATCAAGGCATCTTGGGTAGCTTGAGAGGCTGGAAAATCACGAACTCTTAATTCTGTCTGAATAGTTCACTGACCTAAGAGAGAGGCTGGATGTCATTGTCTTCAGTCAGGATATTTACCCATTTCTAAGGATAAGCAGTACTGTCTCTACCAAGACAAGTGCATCCCACTGTAGCATTATCATCCATTGTGAAGAGATGTGGATCTTACTGCTTTAACTAGGATGGGTTAGCATCAGTAAGCTATGAATCAGTATCCCAGGCTATATGATGGGATTTACTCTCAATGCCTACACAGTCTATATGTGCATGCCCCTGCTTCTCTGTGTGTGAAGGATTTCTCTCTGGAAAGGGAGCAACCTCATACCCAGTAGAGAGGAGAAGTAATAAGGCGAGAGAGAAACAAAAAGCCATGTAAATAAATTGTGCTTCTAACTCCATTGTGAAATGCCTCTTTTCTTCTAGCAATATGTGTTTCTTTGTTCCTGCACCATTGCCTTTAAAAGCATCTTTTACACTGTTTTCATAAATTTCTTAAAGTTTTCTTGGATCTGTTTATCAATTTGTTCCCCACAAGATTCTGTGGCAAAGTGTTCCTGCAGTAAAATATATGTTGCATAAATAAATAAACAAAAAAGTCTTACTTTGATTTTGGACTTCTTCCAAGGTAGTTTTTCTGGTTTTGTTTTTGTTTTTGTTTTGTTTTTGTTTTGTTTTTGTTTTTAATACAATAAGTGACTGTTAACTATCCATTTAAAAATACCTTTGACATTTTATTCATGTTTTTTATATAGATCAACCTGATTTCCACTCTATTGTCTCATTTCATCTAGAATAGCTATACTATTTCATCTTCCCCATGCTATGGAAACTATTCCTTCCCTCTTATCTTTACAGCCATCTTCTGCTCTGCCCTTTTTAGTTCAACTTTATTCTTTTTGCAGCTTTCTGGTGAATTCCAGAAAGCACCATCATAGGAGACAGAGCAAAATTCATTTAAGGATGGGGACTTTGAAATATCATTTTGTGGCCTTTTTAATTATGTTAAAAGGCTCTATGCTCATTCTCCACCTTCCAGAAGAAGTAAATAACAAGAAGATTTGAGGATGGTTTGGTTGGTTGGTTTTAATGAAATGTTTTGTTTTGTTTTGTTTTGTTTTTTTTAACCAACACCACCCGAAATAACTAACCCAAACTTCTATCTTGGATGGATGGGTGTTTTCGCTATCAGGCTAAAGCTGAATGCACAGCTCCAGGGCATCACTCCAATATTTCAGTTCTTCAGCTCGGTGATACTTCTCAAGTGTTTGCACAAGAGATGCATCACGGAGTGGGGGAAGGAGGGGTGGAGAGGGAAAAGTCTGTCAGCAAGAGGCCCCATGCTAATCTTCTCCTTCAAGACAGGGCCCTTTTGGAAACCTGTTTTAATATTCATGGTCTTTAGGTAAATAGTCTCTGAGTCAGGCTGTCAGTTTCTGCAAATGTGGCTGTCTTGCTGAAGCTACTGCACATTTATCAGTGAGTAAACAGTGACAGGAGTAGGGGGATTAGAGAATTAAATTAGTGTGTAACCACTCTCCTTCTCAAGTTTTTGGCATTGCTTAGTTTGTGTTTTGTTCAAGGAAGTTTTTTGTGTTGTTTTTGGGGTGGTTTTTTGTTTTGTTTTGTTTTTGTGGGGTTTTTTTTGTTTGTGTGTTTTGTTTTGTTTTGTTTTGTTTGTTTTTTAATCTCTGTCTCTCTCTACCTCTCTTTCATCTCATATATGCCTTGAAATCTCTGACATATTCCTCATTTTCCATTTTCTTAAATTGTAGGGGTTTTTATTTTACTGTCCTATCAGAATGAGATATTTCAAATAACAATGAAACAAGCTGTAGAGAAGGATCAGGAGATGTTCACTGACTCTGACCAGTTCTGTTCTTTCCCTCCCCGTCCTTTGAAATTTCTCTGGCTGGGTTTCCCAATTGAACAGCTCTGTTCCAGTGAGAAGAGCTGGCACTTCCCATCTGCACCAGCCTTATTTTTTCCTCCTTTCTTTCCCTTCCCTCCCCGCTCCCCACAGGGCATGACATAGACTCTGCCACCTGCCTTGCACTCATCAGGTTATAAGCCAAATATGCAAGCGTCTTGGCAGCGCCATGTTCTTGACATCCTTTGTTGCCATCCCCTGACACCGACACACAGACACGCAATGGTCACCCCTTCCCCCATCCCATCTGTGAAAGGAGGAGACAATTTACTGGCAGCTGAAGCCAGACCAATTGCAGAGGATGCCAATTAGGCCTCGGAGACACTAACCAGGTCATGTCCAGTGAATTTCCCATTGGCTGTTTCAGGGATGTTGGTCCTTTTGTGGGTGCTGGGGACTCTTGGGGAAAATGCACTTTTGATGTTTAAACAGTCGGAGCCTGATTAATCAGTGTCTTAAGGCACAGTGAACAGTTTGGGGTGTCAGCATTGCAGGTAGCTCTTACATTGGTCCCCTAACGTCTGTCCCTGTGTCGTAGCACAAACAGAGCATATGTTGAGCATCCTCTTCTGTTTGCCATATCAAAGCCAGCCTATTGGGAGCGGCACAGACATGGCACCAAATTCCAGGCTCCCTTCCCAGCTCAGAGCAGAAAAAAAAGGTGGAAGGAAAGAGAAAAGCAACTACTTCTCCATGTATCTCCTTGCCTTGTGTTAGGCTGATATCCACTGGCATGTACTCTGGTACAGATGGGACAACAGTATCTTGTTGTGTATCCAGCCTACAGAGTTTGACTTGTATTTGCGTCTGCTAGGTTCATCCGGGTTCGCCGAGGTGGGTGGCGGGGAGCCAGTGCTGTAGCTCTTTGGATTTATTATTGACACCCAGTTTGAATCAATGCAGGCTCCTCTTACAAACCTCACAGTACGCTTTCTCAGGCAAAGATTTCTTTACAAAGCAGAAACTCTTTCGTATTCTTTGGCAGGTTTTATTTCAAATTTGGGGATCAACTGTGCTATGACTGCTCTTGCATGCAAGTCATTTGGACTAAACCTTGTAAAAGCCATTGCATATGGTAGTTTGTGTATGATCTGTCCTTTAGCTGTAACGGCTGGCCTGTTTTATGTTCTGTTGGAGGACTAGGGTGGCAGATGGGGCAGTTAAATTTGCTGCTTATGGGCAGAGAGGCTGCTCCAGGTCTTCATGGGGCCCCTGAAATCCTTTACAAGGGGTAGGAAGGGAGGAACTTACTCATCTGCACCTACTTACCCTATAAACGTGAGTCCTCTAAAAATTGCTGTTGGATGTTTCCACAGAGAAGGGCCATAGATGGAATAAGAAGAACACAGGGCAAGTAAATAGGGTTACTTTGGCATTTCTAGCCTTGTGAACACCAAACAATGTGTTAAGAGCCGTATAACAAGCCTCTGAACTAGATAAAAATCCTGTTTTGGCAAATTTGCTATTTACCATGTGGACATTCCTCTGACATTTCCTACACCCTCTCTCTATCACCATCAATCTCCTGCAGGGCAGGTCACCACTGAGGGGGAGTAAAAGATGGTCCCACAGATGGTCTGAGTTCAGAGGGTCTGTGGAAGTGAGATGACTCTCATTTCCAGATGTCAATGGAAGAAATAAAATAAAGTGAAATAAAATAAAGTAAAATAAAATAAGATAAAGTAGAAGTCACCCATTAAACCCCCTCCCATCTCAGCCTCACTTGCACACACATTACCCTGATAAATGACATCCACCCTTGGGGGCTTTACCATTTGGAAATTCCACAGTAGATGGAGAATGCAGCTGCTGCCCTCAAGCAAGCGCCCAGGCCAAACAAATGGACCTGCTGCCATGGTGTAAAGGCCTCTAAGTCATGCATGTGCTCCCTGCCTAGGATGTGCTCCTCCTCGTGACACATGGCACATCTCGCTAACAGCAAACATGCATAGATGCCATCCAGCTGGGATGGGAACAAGAGCAGATGCTCCTATTAAAAAGGCCGTAAGACTCAGTGCCCCTGTGCCCTGTTCAAAGGGAAAGTCCAAAGTGGCTTGTAGAAACAGAGGCCCTTTTCTTTCTGTCACCTCCTCCTCCCTGGGGTTGAGTGTAATAATCAGCCACCCCCACATAGATTTCCGCTTAGTTTCATTCTTTGTGGAATATCATTTACTGTAACGGGTATCTATGTATTTGTGATAGTTGAAGGTTGAAGCTGCTGCCAGGACTGCCCATGCTGGTTGTGTTTTTTTCATTTGGTTGTTAGACCTCTGAAAATGTTCTAGTTGGGGAAGGGTGAGATTGTTAAATGGAAGGTTTTCCTGCTTTTACAGTTCCGTCATGGGTGTAAATTTCAATCTCATATAGGAGCTAAACACAGAACACAAACTTTCCAGTGTTATTAGAAGGAAATCCTTTATTCCTTGGCACAGGGAAGTGTCTTTCTGTGGGTATTTTGGGAGAGAGAACTGAGATCAGGTGCACGGTGTATCACCCCAGAAATAGTCTGCATCTCTCATATGGTCCCTTGGGCTTCATATGAATGGACTGTATCAACAAGACAGTGTTTTTTCTTTCTGTATCCACTTCCATAAAGGCCCTAGGGAGGAGTTACAGACTCCTGAAGCTCGAGATCTCCCAGGTGAATATGGTCTCAGAAGGTCTGTTGTCCTCCTATTAATGTTCAACCTTGCTGCACTGGGAGGGAATGAGGTTGGGAGGACGCCCTGTCAACTAACACACACCTAATCAGGATTGAACTGTGCCTCCAAAAGGGCTGGAGGTGCAGGCAGCAGTCGTCCCTATGAAATTCTTATCTTTCTTCAGGTCATGGTGGAAGACAAGGGTAGAGGAGGAGGCAGACAGAGCACTGCTTCCCATCCTGCCTATGGCATTAGTCTTCCACCCCTTTTCTTCAAAGAAAGCAGTAAAGGGAGATTAGGAGCAAGGATTTTCTTTGCAAAACACTGTTTCTCTTCAAGATGGGAGGTGATAAAATCCCATCTTCCTCTCCACTCAGAAATCTCCTTGCTGCTGGTGGTTATCTGAAGGTTAACCACAGCCCAGCCAGTCAGCCACTAAAACAAAACCAGAATGAAAAATCTTTGTGTGTAGGGCTGCAACCTGAAAAATAACCTGGGACAGTGCTGTAGCCCAGGGACAGCTCTTAATGTGATGCACTGGAGAGAAAACAGACCTCTGGCATAACCAGCAATATGATTAAAGGGTTTCTTTGCTTCCAGTAATGCAATATTCCAGCCTAACACATGCAGGATTAATCAGCCTCTTCCTGTAGACTGGGAGCAGGACATGTGTGAGAAGTTACAGCCCTCGTTTAAACCCAACTGCAGAGGATTTTGCGTGGGTTTTGCTCATTCTTTTCATTTGCAAAATGCCACTTTGGTGGTTTATATCAGTTGTAACAGCACCTCATAACGTTTTCTGAGCCCAACTCGCCCTTTTATTTAGAGACCAGTAGGTAATGAAGACACAGTGGAATGATATCTATGCGGCTGCTGAAAAATTTCTGTTCTGGATTGCAATTTGCTGGAGTGGGGGCCCCAGGGAGGGGATAACAGTGGGTTACCCCTTTCCTTCTCCTAATCCTCCTCCAGTCCCCCTCCAGTTTCCAGTCCCCAGCACTCAGGATGAGATAATGGAAGCTTGTTTATGATACTGCAAAGAGACTGTAAGGGCTGCCTTGGCTTTTGTCTTGTTGCTGTTTTGCCAGGTGGATGCAAGGACATTTTGGAGGTGATGCCTCCGTTACCAAGGCTGAACCTTCTGTGTGCACTGGGCCAGCTTAGTTTGCCTTAAATCCTCACTTAACTTCCTGAGATATTTAAGAGAGCAAAATGACCACTCTGGCAAAGAGAAGACTCCAGCTACTCAGGCTGATTGGATTAGCAGGAGCGATTGGATTAGCTGCTAATGAGTAGTTGTCACTGGAGCTGTTGTATACCTCACCGCATCACTAAGCCAACATCAGCTGCCCTCTGCACACCTTCCCCTGCTTCAGCTCTACTTACATCCTAAAGCACAGTCTAGCCAAAGCTACTGATTTTTGGTGTGCAGGGGGGATAAACACGGGTGTAAAACTCAGTGCCAGCTTTAGAGGGGTGTAGAAGACTGTACAGAACTGCAAGCTCAGTGAAAGCCTTAGTACAAAAAGGCAAACCAGAGCATGCCATTGCTTATTGCTGCATATAGGACATTAATATGTTAGGAAGGAAACAATGTAATACACAGGAACTAGCACATTTCCTGGAGATCTGGGGTTTGGGGAATCCTTTGGATTTTTTTATTGGATTTCTCAAAAGCTACATGAGCTGCCTAACCTCGTCTTTCCTGTAATTCAGCTCATTCTGACGGTGATTCAATTGAGAAAAAAAAAAAAAAAAAGGCGAAAAAAAAAAAAAGAAAAAAAAAGAAGCCCTCACCCCAAACTTTGTGTTTGCTTTGTTTTGTGTTTGCTTTGGGTTTTTTGTTGGTTTTTTTTTTGTTGTTGTTGTTGGGTTTTTTTACAGAAGTGAGACATATCAGATCATTCATACTTTACAGAGATCAGGTCTCCTTTTTTATTTTTTTAATTCTTATTTTTTAATGCAAATGTATTTGAAGTGACAAAGATGTTAAAACTTAAGTGGCTGTTCCAAGGAGTAAGAGTTGTGCTATTCATAACATTTGTTTCATTTTATCCCTAATATTACAATCTGTGTAACAGAAGAGAGTAGAATCCTATTATTCTCAATAGGAATTTATGTATTAAGATTTATATTGTAGAAGGTCCTAAGGGTTGTCAACCTTTTCAAGGATTTTGCATATTCAGAGTATTATACAATGCATGATAATCTAAATATGCAAAGTCCCGAGGAACCAAACCCTGTTTCAATGCATACTAAAAATACTAAGAGAAATTGAAGGAAAGGTTGACATTGTAGTGGCTCCATGTTAAGGGAAGGACCATCAAGATTTCCATTTATATCGCCCAGCATTCAAAATATACTTTTATACAAATATTTTTCTCTGTCCTTTTCTTAATAGCTGAAGAGGGTGGCTTTTTTTTTTAAACTACTGAAATGTTGTAAAATACATTTTGAATGTCTTTTATCCTGCTACTAAAACCAAAATAAATGAATTAGTTTATTGAAGGATTGCTTCTGTAGTAGTAACATTTTTGCAGATTCTTAATCCATAATTTGACCTTTTTAATATTTTCAAATAAATAGTGGAGAAACAAAATAGCTGAGATATCAAGGTTTAAAAAGCCTCTACTGTGCATGCATAATAACTTTTCATAAGGATTTTACTACGCATTTTGTATAATGGATCCATGATATGCAAATGTGTACTGCTGTTAATATGCATTCACAGCATACCCCATAACTGCTGCTTTGCTGTCTACTGTGAATGCATGTTAAGAATAATACAAAAAAAAAAAAAAAACCAAACCCCCAAAAAACCCAAACAGTTAAATGCACTCTATAGAATGGCTGCACAGCAACAAATACGTTCCTGAACATACACTACAATTTTTAATTTTTTTTTTCCTGTGCCCAGGCTGTATAGTTTTGAATTATAAGTGACCCTCAAATGTGATATTATAATAATATATTTAACACAGATGAACATTAATAGAGTCACTGAAATATTATTGAGTTCAAAGGGCTGCAGAACCTCCATGGTGCATCAGGAGACTGACCTGAACTGCACTGCAATCAATCAGAGTCCTTCCAGTAACTTCAATAAGCTATCATCGGATACTCAGGAAATGTCTTTTCATTTTCTCTCTCTTATGTTTTTTACTTTATTTGCTTGCTTGGTGTTTTTTTTTTTGTTGTTGTTTGTTTGGGTTTTTTGGTCATTTGTGACGGTTTTTTGTTTGTTGGGGGTGTGTGTGGGGGTTTTTTGTTTGTTTTTGTTTGTTTACTTTTTAAATGTTTTCATCACCCTGTCCCACCTAGCCTCTATCTGCCAGTTTTGCCAAAACAGGAGAACCACATCAGAACTAAGGAAGTCTGATGTTTGCTCAGGACCACTTTAGTGTGTGGCAGTCTAGGTAGTGCTGGGACCTTGTGCGCAGCAAGGGAATGTTCAGAAAGAGGAGTTAGCTCATTTTTTTTTTCTTTTCTTTGTTTCCTCACCTTTCTAATGTAGGCACTGAACATCACAGCAGCTCTGCTCCTCATACACATAAAGTCATGGTGACAGTTCTGTGATGTCAGACTCCCTCTTCCTCACTCACAACCTCCATGAACTTGTCTTTCTGCCCCAGTACCCACATGTCCAGCCCAAACACTTGGGTAGGACCCTCTATACCTGCTTGCTTCTGGGCAGGCTCTGTATGCCTGCAGTAGAGCTGGAGGCTTCCCTTGGCAGGTACCTCTGCTACCACAGGAGCAGGACTCGGGGGAAATGTACATCCAATGCATCCTAAATTGCAAAGCCAGACCATGAGGGGCAAATACATGGGTGACAGTACGAACAATGGTTGCGCCTGTCTCTAGTGTCCTGCTGAGTTCATAGCTCAGGAGGAGGTGGGAAAGCCTGTCTGGTTTTTTTTGGTTGGTTTGGTTTTTTTTTTTTAGGTTTGATTTGTGGAGGATTTTTTGGGTTCTGGTTTGGTTTGGGTTTTTTCCTATAGTTTGTTGTTGGTTGCGTTGTGGTTTTGGGGTTTTTTTTATGTTGTTGTTTGTTTGTTTGTTTGTTTTTTCATTGGGTTGGGTGTTTTTACAAAAGTAGGGCAAAAGAGGATGGTGTCTTGGGCAAGGGTTGTGATCTGCCAGCCCTAGTGAGTTACAGACTGGGTAGAATACTACCAGACCCTCTAGTGAAGGGAGGTCCGTGTCCCTACAGAAGGAGCTGCCAGGGAGGAATCAGACCAATGTGCTGTATGCATGTTGTGTGCCAGCTGCCTATCCCATGTACAACAAGAACACTATGGGACTGACCTGTGTCCCTTGTCCAGGGGTGACCCAGCCCTTTCCTGCCTCTCTGCATCCCCACTATGCTGTTATGGACTACTTTGTGAGGGGAACCTGCTGTTCCCATCAAGTTGGCTAAGCCCTCTTCTACAAGTGCCAAGATGATGTTCAGGGATATACGTCTCTCTCTCAGGAGAGATTAAAGATGACACTGTTAAGGACCCCCCAGCTTCAGAGAAGTAACCTAAATTAGCTCAAGAGGATTCATCTCAGTCTGGAAATGTAATTTTTAACCCATCTGCTAATGCTGCAAAATATTATAAATGTGCTTTGCATTATCTAAGCCTCCTGTAATGAGGATGTACTTCTTGCTCTAATCAGACATCCTTAGTTTTATGTTTTGAATAGGCTGTTAGGGACAAATATGAAAGAGCTGCAGAGGGGTTAGTTACTCTATTTTAATGGGAGTCACTTGAGTAAAACATAAATTTAGAATCTGAAAATGACCTCTAAAACTCATTGTTTATGGTTAACCAAAAATGAGTTTGTGACCAGAAACAGCTCTAAGATTTCTGAAACACCTGACTATCATGGGTCTGATTTAGATATACATTTGGCATAATCCTATTAATTTTGAGCTACTCTTGGATTACACTAATCTAAATGAGTAGAGAGGGGGTGGGACCCAGTAATCTTAAAATAGAAAATACTTAAAAAAAAAAAAAAAAAAAGTTGTTAAAATACATTCCACCTAAAAAACTAATGGCACAGTATAGCCTGAAAGTTTTATTCCCAGGTTAAGAGGTGATATGTAACTTGCAGCAACATGGGATTTAAGAAACTCCTCTCACAGGGGGGAAAAAGACTCTAATGAGACCAGTCACATAGCTGCATCTCTTCTGGGAACTGCAGGAGGTTAAGATCATTCCTGTTGCTTTGTGCTGTGAAGCAACCCTAAAGTATATCTGAGAAACTGTTTGGTTGTTGGTTTGTTTTTTCATTTGTACTTGGTGACTGGTGTTGTCACCCTGCCTTGAGGATGATCTGAGTAAGTTCAGCAGCCTGTAGAGGCTGCAACATGGACACTTGGCTGTAGCACATGCCCTAATGCTGTTGATTGGAATCTAATCTTTAATGATGATCTCTGTCAAACAGCTAGTTAGTAATGCTGCTTTTTTCCTCCCCTTCTTCTGTCAGTGCCTACAGTGAGTCACAGGCATGCTTCCCCAGTGTTTCCATTTTGAGAACATCTCTGTCCCTATCAAAGTATATTTTTTGGGATGGCCCTTGCAGCCAGTCCCTTCTAGAAGAGGTAATGTGGGGGGGTGTGACCCGAGAAGAGACCTGCATGGCTTCCTCTTTCCCCAGTAGACCTCATGGCTATGATGCATGCTGCTTCTCCTGCAAACCAGGGACACCCTTTCCTTGCAAAATCTCTGAGCCTGATGCATTGCTTTCCTCTCTCTGCTGCAAATCTCCCCCAGCAAGAGGTGTTTGATAAGATACTCTCCCTAGACCACCCGTATGGATGTTCCTGATACTTTTCCTCCCTTCCTGCAGCCTTCTCCCCCTGAGAGGATTATCCATTGCACGGGGAGCGAAAACGTGCTGAGCCCTGCGTTGGCAAGGTAGTGCTGGTGCAAAGTCCCTCTGGGAAGAGGTGGGAGCTCTGAGCACATGGCAATGGTACCAAATCTAGAAGAGCAGAACAACCTTACAAGAAAGCACATGCTGAGATGAGCAGTTTGATTTGGACTATGAAGCATGCTCTAAATTAAATGCGAGCCACAAGGAAACAGATAAGGGGAATTACATTGACTTGATAGCAGTGCAAAATAAAACCTAAGAGTAACGTCACATTCCAGTGGACAGTTAATTATAGGACTATAATAATAATATAGGAAATTATAGGATGTTTTGTAAGGGGAACTTTGTAGAAAATCCTTGCGAAGTTTGAGAAACTGACATTTCCGGTATTTGCAGCAGACCTTTGAAACTCAGCAGGGAGAAAGCCCTCAGGCTAGAGAAATGCCTTTTCTTTACCCCCATGAAATTTTCTCCAAGTTCAGGTGAGCTGCAATCTCCTAACTAAGAATCACAGTTTCCTTTCTCTTGCGTGCATTCCTCAGGCAAACGTTAGCAGCGTACTGAAATAAAACCTGAACACCTTAAGGGGGGGTGGGGATGGGGTAAAGGGACCTTAGAAATAATAATTCCTTTAAACCTCTTTTGAAAGCACATTATTAAAGTTGAGAAGTTGAGTAGCAGAGTAGCTGACAGTAGGAAATGCCAGAGCTACAGTTGCCTATAAAGCCTCTCTCTCTTTATGTACAAACACACAGGTAGGTTCTTAACAGCCCAGCTCAGTTGAAATGCTTGTTTTTATGAAGTAATATTAAGTGGGGGGCAGCATGACTCAGGGTTACTCTAATGGGAATATCTGCTCCTTTTGGTTTGCCTTTTATTATCTGAATTTATAATTCTCTTTGGACAGGGCTCTTCCTGAGGTACTGGTCTGATGAAGATAAGTAAATTTTCCATTCAAAAAACAGAAAAGCTGTGCAATCAGGCATCCCAAGCTGTTAATGAACTATGGCCTCCCTTACGTTCCCAAATCTGTGTTACACTTTTGACTCCTCCTAGCATCTGCGTTTGCCAAAGAGCATCTGGAACATGTGATAATGCATGTACTTAAAACCCTTACTGGAGATCTTTCCTTATCTAAAAGAACTTTGGGTTAAAATAACCCAAAACCCACAATAACCCAAACAAACCTAAGCCAGTGCCAGAATTGTGTTTATCTTTATAACACTCCTATGAAGCAGGGAAATGCTACTTTCCGGGAGGAAAAGGGAGACACAAGGATCTTACAGTACATATCTTGAACTTGTTCCACTGAAATAAAATCCTTGATGCAAATGTTAGCAGTAATCAAGAACCCAACGTCTATTTGATGAACAATTCAGAAAATATTTTTCAGAAGTGGATTAGATGAGGTGCATAATCACTGGATCCTCTTGCTTTCCTGCTTTTTTCCTGTTACACGAAACTATGCAAATCTTCCCTGATTTGAAGGTGGGAAGATGAACAGCAATGTATTTTGGAGGATCTTGACCATCACATTTTACATCAAGACACCGAAAGTTTATTGCAGCTGAGATTGGAAGCTGGCTCATCTGAGCTGTTTTACCCACAGGAATAATTTTCCCCTGGCAGTACTAGAGATTTGGTGGCAGAATTTGACCGCAAATAGAACAGGATTTTATAAAACTGTTTTTGGATTCAGTCCCCAAGCTTCTGAGAAAGTAAAATGCAGAGCCAATTTCAGCTCAACTGTAAAATGGTGCTGAATTCATATTGGGCTGTGATGACCTTTTTCCAAAATAATTTTGGAAAATTGATTTTTAAAGAACATTTTTTCAGTGGTGAATGAACAATTCTATTACTTCTAGCTGCAGACCTACTTTTAAAGTAACTGATGTTTTTCATCTTTATAAAACCAAAAACAAACAAAAAGACCTACAGCATTTTAATGTGTTTTTGACCAAATTTCCTGAGCAAGTGGACATACTGATGTTGTAACCTGTAAATTTTTTAGTTTCCTATTGCAAGCCTCATAACTTTCCTAGGACAGAGTAAAGAAGATTAAGAATGGAGCAATGGTTCTTTGTCTATTCAAGTACACAACTGAAAGAATTAGAGCTCGAGAGACTTTTCTTGTACCTGGATAGATATTTTTGTAAGTTTTGTGGACACTGTCTCAAAAGCAGCATTGTCTAATAACAGTCAATAAAATTTGCTAAAATCAACACAAAATTACAATCCAACATAGAGAGGTGAGTTTATAATGTATTTAAGTACAAGCTGAAGTAAATAGTACTTTCAGTAATTTCCATCTCTTTTCATCTCTTCTGTCTGCACAATCTCTAAGGAGTTGTCTAAGCCCTATAGCTTGCCAGCTTCCTCAGCCACCAGGCACCATAAAAATCAGTGCTTCATGCCACAGGCTTGAGCACAGACTGTTGTTTTTGGAGGTAACTGCTCTGCAAAGTGGTCTCACCTTACAGGGCATGCAAAAGAAATCAAGTAGTATCTTTTGGCAGCCTAGAGTTTTCATTTCTGTCCTTGGGCTGGCTGAGGACTGATTTGAATCCCCAAATAGTTTAAAGTAACCAAGGCCAGAATACACCTGGAAGTTTGGCAAAAAGCCTTTTTCTCTGGCCAAATTCCCTTTCCTAAGAAGGGAACACGGCTTTCTAAGCCCAAATCTTGCTTGCTTTTCCCTTCTGTTGTGATAGTTACTGTGTAAGCTGACTTTCTACCTGGCTTGTCTGGCCTTACTGGAGACCTGACTTTTTAAGCTCTTGAAGTACTGGGAAAAGGTCACACAGGGCATAGTTTGCAAAATGCTAAAACCTTCAGTGGTCAGCAAAAACAGTACTAAATATGCACATATTTTTGCAAGTTAGAATTTTTTTTTTTTGTCCCGGGGTATTGTTTGTATTGTCAGACAGTATGTGTCTAGCCTTATTTTTGTTTCTTCATGGTCATCTTTAATTCAATTGCTCTTCATGGAGTAATACTTAATACTTATTACAGTTTGAGTCATTGTTACTGTAGTGTGACCAAGAGAGACAAAATATGTACTTTACAAATAATTTCAAGCTACACATTCTGAAGAGTGTACTATAACATGTTCAGGGCCTTATTCTTATGTTCATGAGTTTTATGTGTGGCTTGGATGAAATCTGAAGTGTACTTTCTACCTAGAAAGGAATGCTGGCTTCTGCACAGTGCATTTGGACCTGTAAGGCATCTTGCTCTGTAAATCCATCTAGGTAAAAGTTATCTCAAAAGGGTAATTTGCTATGAATTTTGAAGACAGACAAGTGGAGAACATTTGCTGTCACCAGCAGATAGTGACTGGAATAGCCATCTTTCCCCATACCTCTAAACCTTTGAACAGTGTGAATACAGGCAGTGCAATAATGATCTGGTGAAGTTGTGGAGGAAATGCACTCTGCATGAGAGCAGGGGGGCAAATCCCAAGAGATTCAGAGCTCCTGCACCATACCCTAAAGGCTGGGCAGTGGAAGGGTAAAACCTGTGAGGTTTGGGTTGGTGGGGTTTGGAGTTAATATTGCTTTCCATTGCTTTCCCTTCAGTCTGTTATTCGCTTGCTTCTCATGGCACTGACTAACAGCAATGAGGGTTTTTTTGCAAATACTCTGTGCAAATGCTCTGACTCCCGTTGAAACAGAAATCTTGATTATGAACAATATATTTGCCATTTGACCTTGTCATGTAAAGTGGCAGAAAATGGAACATGCTTTTTTTTTCAGAAGATTGCATATACTTTTCAGCATAAAACTTTGTGTATTAAGTGCATTGTAATGAAATCTGATTCTGATAGTAAGATATTTAGGAAAAGCAGGGCCTTTGATTAATTTCAAAAGGATTCAAAAGGATATTTATTTTCAAAATCACATATAATACATAAATTCAAATCAGGGCTTTTTCTTTTTTTTCAAAATGAGACATTTTGATTGATGTGGAACAAATATCTACTGAAAATTTGCATTGTGGAACACATTTTTTTTTCCTTTGCTTTTGTTTCATATTTGAAGGAAAGCAAATTTAGAAATGTGATCTTTCTCCAAGCAAAGGAAATGTCTCAGTTTGCCCACTGTATCAAAATCACTATAGCATCTGGGTTAAATCAGTGTTTCCAAAAAGCAAACCTCCTTCACCCATGTATTCTGGATTTGCAGTTTTAATTTTATTAATCATTTATGTATCATTTACTATATCCTATAATTTAGCCTATTTTTGTTATGTAACTACCCTATATAAGCGTTTCTACATGCTCCTCAAATTCCCCCCCTCCCCCCTTTGAATCATCATCAGTTCTCTGAAGTAGCAGTTCAGGCTCCCCTATACCCTCAATTCCATTTTGCCAAACACAAGACAAAAAAAAAAGATAGCCTTTGTTAAAAAGTTTAATGTTCTTAATTAGTAGAATTGTCAGACTAATTAGAATACCAATTAGAATTGGCAGGGCTATCGTTAATTTAGAAGTGCTGTGGTCTAGTGTTAATCGCTATTAAACCTTATAGTTTGTGAAAGAGAGGGAGCAAGAAGATGAACACACACACACATGCAACATCCCTCCCATCCCATTTTAAATGTTAAGGGTCCATAACCATAATGATCTGTGCTGTCAATGTGTACTTAGGGACTGTTTAATCCATGGAGACATTGATGCAAGTTAATAACTGTTTATGCACAAAAGTAGCATTGTGGAATGAAAACTTGACACTTTTTGTGTGCTGCTATTAAACTACTGAAATCCCATCAGTGGCTGGAAAAGATACTCAAAGCACCAATGACGACTTATAGGAAATGTGCAGAGATAACCACTTTACTTGCTTTTACTTTCGGTGTTGTGAAAGTGACTTTGCACTTCTTGCAGCACATGGCAAGCAAAGATCTCTCAGCACTGTATATACTGAAATTAAGTTTCAGTCTGCTGGTTCAGTGAGTCTGTATCAGGGTTTCATAGGTGGAGGAACTATCACTCAGGTTCCCATGGTGAGTCAGACATACAGTGGGAAATACACTGAGAGCTCAGCAACTTTCAGTCCCTGCATCTAACCCACATGCATGTGTGCCCTTCTCATCAACTTGATTCTAACTTTTAAATGGTGAGGAGATAGTGGAGCAAAACAATTTCCCTTTTTTCAACCTCAAAGGAAAAGAAAGAATAAACTTATATTCACACTACATACTTAAAGCATCTGTTCGTTATTGAAACCATAAGGGACAAGTTCCCAGAGGTGGATGCTGTAAATATTGCCATGAATTCCACATACAGCACCACCACATGCACAGAACCCAATTTATATCTGCAAGCAATGAGCAAAAAAGGGTGCTCGGGTGGCTAGAGAAACACGCAAGAGCCTGACATGTCCAAGTCTCAAGTACAAACGTAACATTTCCTAGGTACCAATATATTTTCCACTTTGATGTTTTCTCCAGCTGGGACAATTGTCTTCTGAAATCTCTTACTGGTGATAAATTGAGGCAAGAGTGATGTTACTGATGGTTATTTATCTGGGGCAATGGTAGCGTGAGCTGGAAGAGGATAGACTGAGGGCAAAGCAGAAAAAAGAAAGGTCAGTGATACTGTTTTCTATGCAGCATGTAGGTATCCTATTGGCAGTGCAGCATAAACATTTTTTCTGTTCCTCTCCAGACTGATCTAGCTCAAGTATTTCTCTTTGCAGCACAGCTAGTTTGCAGTCTGATAAAATCCACCCAGACTGACTGTGCTGCCTCTTCCTTTCCAGGGGAACTGAATAATTCAAAGAAGTTAGATGTTTAAATTGCATCTTGTAAGTGTATGGTTAAGAAACCTCTGCCTTGATCAAATGGAATCTTGTACACTAATGCTTTATTTAACCTGTTTATTTAAAGCTAGAGTTGAATGATATATGTGTGGTTTTGCTCTTGCGGGAAAAAAAAAAAAAAAGTAAATTTACATGTTTTATATTGGAAAAGGGATTTGAGAATCAGCTACAAACTTAAGCTTCATAGTTCCTATTTTGTTATGGCTCAAAGCGAAGATTTAACTTGGATAAGTAAGATACTGAAAAAGTAAAATAAGATATTAAAAAAAAAATCAGTTTTTCACTAAGTAATCTAGGTAGTGAATGTTAAAGAACTTTGTGATAAACCATTTTGCTCTCTGCTCTTTACATTAGAGGATAATTTAAATAAGAAATTGAAAAAGGAACTAAAAATTAGTAATATATTAACAATAACAAAACCAAAAATTTCTCCCAAAGCAAACCTTTATAAACATCCAAGAATTCTAAGAATCCTCCTAAAACCCTAAATGATTAAATGTATTTCTTTAGGGATTTTAATTGACCTTTGTTTGTTTGTTTTCTTTTCTTTATTTAAGTACTAGTAAACTCAGTTCAAGGCTTTGTTTTTGAGCTGCCTAAACACTGCTGGCAATGTGGTCAAGCCATGAGACCACTAGGATACTTTAAAATGCCATCAAAAGTTTACTCCAAATATATCCGTCCCCTTTTCAGTCAGAGTTTTTCTGATTAGGAAATAAAAAGAGATTCCCATCATCCCAGGCTGCTGTAACCTTTGCTCTCAGATGTGTGTTTCATTCCATAGCTTCAGATCTTTGCCACTTAATCTTACAAAGCTTGAAACATTATTATTTCTATTTTGTTCAGGCAGACACATGCAACCCTGGTGATGCTAAGGATGACAGTGAGGGCAGGGGCTTTTCACTGAGCTCAGCTCCAGTAGGATTTCACTGAGCACCAGTACCACATTAGATGGGTGATGAATAACAATCCTGCATGTACACGTGAAGCTGTGCAATGACTTGCAAACCCCCAGCTTACTTCTCAGTAGCTGCTTAAGTGAAAGACAACTGTCTAAGCTTGCTTTTAGAGAACGGGGAGTGGTGGCACCATCTTGGGGTATCTAAACTAAGTGCAATGAATCATCTTTCACTACTTTCCTCTAAATCTGTGTGTTATGCAACCTGCTTAGAGTAGACAACCTTTTTGTTTGTTTGTTTGGGGTTTTTTTTGTGGCTGATAGATAAATTGAATTCCACTCTAAGTCTTTGCAGGTTCAGGACTAGAGCTGGTTGGAAAATCTTTGCCAGAACAATTCCTTGTGATAAAGCTGTTCTTACAAATCAGAATTTTCTTGGACGTGTTTCATTGTTAGTGAAGTCTGTTGACTGTCTGCTCAGAACACCAAAACCAATCCTCTGTGGGGTCAATAAATCCCAAGAGGAAGAATCTGTTCACTGGGCTGCCCCAAACTGTGTATTTCTCTTGTAAGTTAAATGCCAATATGTCCTGTCCTGGAAGACACGTTGAGTCATGGGAGCTATGGTGTGGACCCCAGTTCTTCTTTCTAGCTGTTGTTCTGTGGTCACAATGCATTTTCCAAGTCACTGTGCAGCCCTGTCTCTGAATGACAGTCCCTCTGTACCACAATGTACATCTGGGGCAGAAAGTTTGGCTTGCAGTGGGTGATTGCTCCTAAGGAAAACTCCCACAACACCGAGTGTTGAAGAAATATTTCTCTAAGTGTCTGGCAAAGAGCTGTTGTTTCCTACTTTGTACATCAAAACTGAAATTTCAATATAGTTTTTCCATTGAAAATGCTGTTAGGGAGTGTATCAACCAGATATTGCAATGTTTCATTATGACTGGGATTGAAAACAAACACAGGAATTGGGGGATAACTCACTGGAAGAATAGCCTGATTTCTATCTCCAGGTGAATTCCAGACACAATTCCTCTTCAGCCTGTCATATAACAGGCTCAGTGTTTCTGCCTTAATGTAGTATAGTGAAGTATCCCCCCACAAAGATGAGCAAGGAGCTTCCAAATGCTATAAAAGGGAGTAAGCCAGACCTTTTATCTCCAGTAATGATGTGGTGGTTCATTTCCACTTTTCTGACCAGCACCAGTGGAAGTCCCTGTTCCTGAAGCACAGACCTGATTCACACCTTGATTTGCACCTCAGATTCTTTGTGTTGTCTTCCTGGGCAGCTGCAACCACAGCATCTAAGTCCTGGGCTCCCACTGTTGCTACATATTGCTCTGTTCCCCTGGCCCAGCCTCAAGCCCTGTTTCCTACACAGCTGTCTTCTCTGAGAGATGGTGGTGGTGCCACAATGATGTGGGAGCAGAGAGGGGAAGCATTGCTCTGCTTCTCTAAGAGAGATGTACAGCAGCATCAGTTTGCTTCTCTGGATATCTTACCATTTGGGTGAGAAAGCATCCTTGTGGGTGGAGTGCCTGGAGGCAAAGAGCTGTGGTCATGGAGCTTCGGTATAGACAAATGATTTTCCCATTTTACTGCTATTTCCCCAATCATTATTTTTATTTTTTGCTTAGGTGGTTTGCAGTTACCATACTTATTCATTCTATTGTTTGCCTTTAGGGCTTCTCTGTGCCTTTTCTCCACCATTAGCCTGTTCTCCTTTTTTTTCCCCCAGTGATTTTATATGTAATCTTCATTTTAATCTAGCCTGATAGTTGTCCTCTTGTCCATTGTAGATGCAATTGTTTCTAAAGAGACAAGCAATATTAATTAATTTGTTAGGTGCAAAAGATGTTGTGTATTATGTTACCTCTTTTGCTCAAGTGATCGAGTTTTCCTTGTATTTTTTGGTCTCCTTTTTATTCTAGCCTTGTAAAGAATTAGAAGAGAGACATCAACTGCCAAAAGCCATCCATTCCCATAAGAGGAAGGACCACATAGGTATACAGTCCGCAGCTGCAAACACAGGAAATTTTCCTATTTGTTTAGACCTAAGATCAGTCTGATATTTATTTTCTGGCAATAGTTGTTGCCAAAGAGAGACCCCTAAAGTGTGTACATGAAGGTTAAAAAGAGATTACCCTTGTTAAGTCTCAGACCGTTCTCTAACAGTTGCTGAATTCTGTGAGCCCTGAAGCATGACCCAAAAATGTTACTGTAATTAATTATGGTAACTCTGATATGCATATCAATTTCTTTTTGCAAACATACATTTCTGAAATCCACTTCTGGTGGCAGCGAGATCTCTAGCCTAAGTATATATTGAGTGCAGTCCATTTAGGATGCTTTATTTTGTTGTTGGTTTTTGTGTTTTTTGTTTTTTTTTTTTTTCCTGTTTAAAACTCTTATGTGTATGAGCAAATCAGTCACATCTCAGACCTAGCAATACAGTGGCATTTTGGCCATCCGTTTACTATCTTTTCATCACTGAGCCCTCTATTCCTCGATTTAGAATGAACAGGACCTTGTTCAGAGCCCATCACCGTCCTTGATGAATTTCTGGCAATGGCTGCTGTACTGCCATAAGGTTTCCTACTTCTGTGCCCTTCCTCCAGACATCACTGAGTCAGTGCACAACCGAGGACAAGGCTGCAAATTAGCTCAGTGAAGTATGAGTTCTGTTGCACTAGGGCCACCCGTCCGCCATTAGGCAAAGGAGAGGGGTCTTTAACCCTTAAAAAGCCAAAAATGATGGAAAGCCATGCCCCAGTGTGTGGAAAGCATTCCCCAGGAAAGAGCAGAGTGACTCTCAGTAGGTGTTGTCCTCCACCAGAGCTGGGCAAAGGAAAGGGGCATCACTGTCATTCTTTTTCATGCTTTGCTCATGTTAAATTCTTTTTAAATAGGGAATTAATAAATAGTGAATGATATATAAGAAAAATGCTAACAGAAGTCAATAGAAAGAATGCTGCTTTACTTGCCAACAAAAAGCAAAAGTGAAAATGTTAACATGTGAATGCTGCTCTCTGTATGAAGAAGTGCCATGTTCCAAGCATAAGTGCAAACTAAAACCCCATTTGTGTGAATAGCTAATTATAAGGGTGAAAACACTGTCAATCTTAACACTCATCTGGGTTTCATCTTGGATGCCAAATGGGTCTTGCTGTCCTATATGTTAAGAAAAGTCTTAATTTCACAGCCCTGACAGGAGAATAAATATCAGCCAGAAGTAACTGAAAGGGAATAAACAGAGTATCATGATGGAATTTTTATTAGCATTGCTTTTTTTTCTGACTCTACATAAGTATTCTGAATCAAGACACTATTCTTTAGAAATAAGTATTGACAAAACCTTCTTAGTTATTTTATGAGCACAATCAAAAAAAATAAAAAAAGATAATTTTGTTCACTGTGCCTGCTGCGAGGAAGCATACTACAATTTGCAAAAGGTGGATGTGCTGGTGAAGCTGATCAAAATTATACCATCACAGGCGCTAGAGACTTTGTCACATGTCTTAACTTATATCTCACTTCCTGGCACAATTACAATTTAAATATAACTTTTTAAAGAACATTACAGACAACAGAACAAAGCTCCATTACCATCCTGTACCTATTCATTATTAAGGAGTTACCTGTGGATTTTTGTCAAAATCTTTACATATTGATTTCTAAAACCTTGTAGGGTTAAAAAAAAAAATAAAAAAAAACATAAAGAGAGAAAAAAAATTTGCCTTTATTTTTAAATATCAGGCAAAACTCAGAGCTGGTGGGGAGGACTGCTCTAAACAAACAGTTTGGATCCCATGTGACTTCAGGATCCTGAAAACCTAGAAAGAACACAAAGTTGAGTTGCTTTTAAATAAATATTTGAATTTGTATGATGTTAAATGTCATAGCCATTAATGCATATTAGTATTTCAATCAAAGGTGGCGACTCTTTAAAAATAAAGTTTTTCTTTGCCTGTTCCAAAAACTTCTGAGTCAATTTAAGTTGTAGGTTTTTTAGTTTCTTTTGTTTACCAGAATCTAAGTCATGGGACTTCAGATTAGCAGTTCAAAAGTGTTTTATTCCAGTGTTTGGATAAGAAAGATAAATAAAAAAGAAATAAGCTATCCTAGGGTGCCAAACTGTGAGAAAAATATACAGCTCAAGTTCTGGTTAAATCTAGCATGATAAAGGCTCTTGGAATTTAATTACCTGTAAACCTCATTTATTGTTTCAATTTAAACCAAATAATGTAAAGCATAAAGCAAAACATTTGCTAATGCTTTTTTTCTCTTTTTTTTTTTTCCTCCTATTATATCAGATGACTTTACACACGAGATGCATGAATCTCGGATACAAGAAAAGCTCTGTTGACTTTATAACATCTTTATCTGTTTTTCAGCCTAGCTCTATGAGGCAGATTAACCCCCTTGATCACATTCAAGAAGAATGTTTTATGAACATTTCATGTTTATTGAAATGATGGTATAAAACAGTGAAAAGTAAGCAAGTGGAAGATGAAGAAACCTTCTGAGAAATGTGAGAGATGCTGCATTTCTAGTTGGCCTTAACTGGTGTGAGATAAGAGGATGCTCTTTGCTTAACACCCTTCTTAGGAACACCTCTTCTAGGAAAGCCTTTGGCTCCTGGGACACCTGTGATGAACTGTATACCATAACAGTGCTCAGACTTGGTGTAGCTCCCTAGGATGAGGGGACTCTGACTCTTTTCAGATCCAGATGCTGTTTGGTTTCTCAAGCTATGGCAGTGTTTTTCTTCTGTCCTAAGAGGAGGAAAATGTAGAATAAGCCCTGACACACTGACCTCCACACCATGGTGAGCTTTGATATCCAAGTCTACACCAGTGTGCTGCCCTGTGCCCTGTTGCTGGCATATGAAGTCAATGTGGGGAAGTTGCTGCCCCTTCCAGATGTTAGTGTGGGGAAAGAAGACCACAGAATTCCCTGAGGCTGCTCAGACCACCAGCAAGTTGGGAGTGGAGTGACCCTTCCTCTTCCTAAAGTGGTCTGGGGAGTAAGGGGTGCAAGGGAGAGGAGGTGTCAGCTGGGGAGAAAAAAGTTCCTCATTGAAATGGATCAGAGCCAAAGTAAAATTCAAGGCCAGGGAAGGGGTCTGCAAGCAGTTTCTTTTTCAGATATTCTTCATTTTTCCTGTCAGCCCATTCAAATGTGATCTGGAGAGGCTGCAGGACTGAAGCATATATAGTCATGATGGTTTTAGCAGATCTAGCTTGCTGGGATTTCAGCTCAAGCCTTAGCAGTCCATTCAGGTAGAGCAAACTGAATGCTTTCCTCCAGATTATCTTTCATGTATGTATAAACAGCATTTGCTGCAAAATGTGTGAACTATGGAGCTCAGAGTCACAGCCTGCAGCACAGCAAACTGGCTTTTCCTGGAGCTCATAATGTGATAATTAAATTGCTAACAGGCACCTTAGTGATGGCATTTGCTGGAGATGTGAAATCCTTCTTACAATCATACCTTTCTGTAGGGGACTCATCAGTAGAAGCAGAGCTATCAGAATCAGTGGATTTTTTTATATATTTTCTTCAATGAGTACATTAAATTTTTATGTGGAGTGAAATGGGACAGGACGTGTTTCCCTTCCACTGCACAATGATTTATTACCCCAAAAAGACCGCAGAACTAATTAGCAGAGTAATTAATTAATATAAATTTGCATATTTGCATTTGCAATTAGTGCAGCCGACTGATTAGTCTGAAAATGGGAAGTTTGACTCATTAGATGTTAGTGTCTGCTGGACCGGAAAGCGGCTGCCAGATGAGGCGAAAAAGCATAGAATAAGCATGAGCGTGTGCGAGCGCGCAAGCTCATCATGTCTTTTGTTAGAAGAACAGGGTGCAAATATGTGGTCTAAGATACTAAGGTGACAAATTTTTTTCTATTTTCTTTTTTTTTTTCTTTTTTTTTTTTAAATCACCTTTTTGCCTGTTTTTCCCATTAATTTGCTTCCTGCAGTGAGACACTGCAACCATGAAACTCGATGATGCTTCTGAACAGTCGAATCTTTAAGGGAGGGTAGCTGCTGCAGGTCTCCTGATTTAGGTGCCGAAGGGGAGCTGTAAGGAGCCTCCTTGCCATGTGATAGATGGGACAGGGATATTTCCCCTCTTCCTTGTTACATCGTCTAACCAATTGCTAATGCTGAGAGGTCAAACTCAGCAGAGCCTATAAAAGCCTGGGATAAGTGATTAGCTTTCCAGGTTGCTGTGCTGTTGCCTTTTCCTCCTTGGACACCCTTGTGGATATGACTCTTTGTATATATCTAAACAGCCCTTCTGCTCTGCATGCCTGAACTTAGTATGCCTGGACAGCCAGTGTCCCAAGTTTTAGTGATGTTTTAGTAAGGTTTGAGGGGACATTGAAGAGAAATATTTCTGTCCATTGGGTAATATATCCAGATACCATAATATCTGTAGGCTGGTTATTAATGTTTCTCTCAGGGTGCCAGAGTAGAGCTGATTGTCAGGGGGGACCAGTGAAGGGTGTCCTGGTATCTTTTGGGGCACTTTAGATTGGTCTCTACATTATGGCTAGAGGAAATTTCCAGTTCTCCTCTTCAAGATGACTGACTGGGGCATGAGCAGAGGCTGGCCCCAAACCAGTCCTCTGAAAGCTCACTAGGTCCTTGTCCAAAAGCCTTGATCAGATTTTAGCTGGTGGTGCTGCTTTCAGACTTGCATGGGTGGTGTGGAAGATTCAGATGGGTATTGCCCATCACTTGCCATCATTGTGCATTTACAGCACAGTGACGTTCAAGACTTGTAGCAGTTGCCTTGAGCTCCTCTTCTGTGTCACGGCAAGTCACTTGGCTCCTTCTTTTTTTTTTTTTTTTTTTACTACTAAGATTAAAAAATTAGTTACAGCAGTTAGAGCTGCAGTATAGATACAGTTATACTTTTAACAAAGTACGTTTTGCTCAAGGAATGAACCTACGCTAATGTACACTTTGCAGATATAAACCCTGTCCCCTCTGGTGTACCTTCATTAGTTTGTGAAATCAGAGTGCAAACTGGGCCTAAGTCAACAGGAATATCTTATAAACCTATATCCATTAATTTTTGTGAGATTTTCAGGTGTTGATTAGCTCCCAAGATGCCCTTGGCATATTAGATGTATGCAAGATAATTCAAAATATGATCATCCCTATGAAATGAGACAACCTCTATTTTTCCTTTATACACCTACACCCAGGTACAATAATTTGTTATTATAATGTTTGTGTGGGAATCGCAAGCCAAATTACTTCCCCCTAATTGGTAAATTTTAATTCTACATTTACCACCAAAAAAAAAAAAAAAAAAAAAAAAAAAAAAAAAAATTCTGTCACTATTTGAAAAAAGTTACAAGGGGACCAAATATTACTTTCTATTAATATTATTTTTGCAATATTATATTTCAATTATTAAATCCAGTACTACTTAGAATGATTTTGTTAATAAACATTTGGTGAATAAATAACTAATACGGGTAAAGTATGTTACTTAATCTATAGTGGTAAAAAGATTCTTTTAAGATAATTTTTTTACATAACTTGCTTTAATGAGAATATTTTTAAAAAAATTCTGTCATATTCAACTGCACCCTAAACAATCAGGAGAAAATATGAGCAGAAGCAAAATTCATTATCATCATCTCAGGTAAAAATTGGACAATTTGTAGGACCAAATAGCCAAATTTACTTTCAACAAAGGCATTCTTATGCTTGGAACATAACCAAGTTTCCAAACACATTTGGGACCTATAGAGGCAAACTGTTTCCCATGGCTGTTTGCAGTGCCCTGCTCCCATCGAGTTCTGTAGCTGCATCCTTTGGCCCTGTTTAAAAATCCAGCCCTGCAGGCAAATATGAGTTGTTTTAGACATGGGTGCACATATGTAGGATACAGTGTCCATTAGCAAGGAGTGTTATTGGGGCTCAGTGCCATACACACACATCTATCCTTCTGACAGGTTAGGGTTGCTTGGTACCCCATCAGCCTGAAGTATGGGCCAGATGCATAGCTCTACATGGCTGCAAGCTCCCAAGTCACTGAGCTGTTCTTTGTTTTAATTTACAGACAGCTGTGAATTTGCTTTGGATCTAGATTGAAATATCATTTTCCCATATTTGCAGCTTTGTGTTCTGACATTGTCTCCAATTCTGACTGTCAAAACTGTGCTAAAAGAAAATAATGCTCTGGCCATTTAGGGAGATCCTTTCTGCCCTCACCCCCCTTTCAAATGCTGACTCAACAACTGAGAAGCTGTTCACCTTCTTCCTAAACTCCCCCATGCAAAATAGCAAAACATTCTGTTTTCACGAGGTCCAAATGTTTCATTTCAGCTTTATTGAAGAGTTACATTTTGATAAGGCTGTTTGATTCCAACCACAAAGTAAACCATTTTGCAGAAGCATGACGCATAAGCAAACAGAAAAGTACAGAGCGTACGGTGCCTGCAGTTGGAGAGCACCCCCAAAGAGACTCGAGCAGCAGCAGCAGTGACACAGCACTCTTCTTGGCTACGGTACAGTGCAAAGAGAAGGATCACAATGCAGCTAGCTTCCTAGGCCTAATTAGCTGCATAGGGCCAAAGGAAAACCTGTGACATTCAAAAGTGATAACCGGGGAAAAAGTAATCTGTATTCATGAGACAGAAGATGGGCAAAAGCCAGCTTCCATTTGGACTCTAACATCGCCTGCATCAGTAGGACTAACGAAATACGGAGGTCTTCCACCCCAAGTGTTGGAGAAATACAGACTGAGTATAGAAAGGTCAGAATCTGTCTAAGTGGTTGACATGCTACCAAATCAGTCCCAAGACAGAAAATGGTTTCACTTGAGAAAAGACAGTATCTCTGCAATCCATTTCATAGCAGAGGCAAGTAAAATGGGATTTTTCTAACAGCTAAGAATTTTTTTGTCCACAGACCTGGGCTATATCCTGGAAACTGCAAATGTAAGTCACCTCCCAAAGTTCTGGTATCAACAGATCAGGTATTTTCAGCAGCCACTTCCACAAGCGAAGGGCAAAGAGGCGAATCACCCTTAGTGTCTGGCATACAAGTATGATTTAAAGTAGCCAAATTTCTACAATGGGTACAATGAGGAAGAAAATGACAGTCTGTGTATGTACTAATTACTGTAAAGAAAGCAACTTAATATTTCAGTGAGGCTATAGGATCCCTATGCTATAGGCTATTATTTATCATGACTGCAGCATATTCTGAATATAACCTGCCAATTTTGGGTGAGGCAGGTGCGACTGGAAGAAGAGATGAGCAGCCACAACATTTAGTAGGAAACACCTGCTGGCCTGTTATCAGTGCACAAGATTTCCTGGGAAAAGGGTGCACGATGCACAAACGTTGACAGGAGGTGAAAACGTACATGACAACTTAGAGGTGACCAAGCAAGAGGGAATACCGCTGCTCAGACAAAATTTGGGAAACGTAAACTAAACCTGGATCACAACACAATGTAAATCACTGCATAGCAAATGAAGGACTTCAGGCACCACAATTTAAGTGAATGCCATAAAACAGCCTCCCTTAAGAAACTGGAAACCATGTATTGGGTAACTACTTACCCATTAGTATTGAGTACCAAGACCAGTAGAAGTCACAGGGCCTCCATAACAGCCAGGACGGAGCAGCGTTCTGGAACATGAAAGGGTTGCCTTGGGAAAGAAATAAAATACTTCATGAAAACAAGGGAAGTCCCACCACAAGGAATTGCTTAGCAAGCAGCAGTTGGAACAGCACTAGTGCAAGAAGCTCCACAGTGACAGAATTGAGAGTAGAGATATCAACACAGCAAAATTATGTTCAGATGGAAAAAAAATTATTGCGGTTGTCCCTGGGTATCAGGAGCAAAATCAGCACATATCTAACTGTGCTTTTACCACTGAAACAGACTACAGGCCCCCAGAGGATATTCCTGACAAACCTCTAGCATTTGCATGGTCAATACTTCATTGCATCAATTTTAAGCTGTGATGGTACTCCTTGAAAACACAGTACAATCCCAAAAGAAAAATTCCTTTAGGAGATTTTTCTTGACTGAAGTTGTGTCGGACAGCATGTTGCAAAAGGGGAAGAAGAATTAAAGAAGTAGATGTGTGTGCTGCAGCAGCACTTACCAGGAAAGAAACAGAAAGTGATGATGTACTCAGTCTTTTGAAAGAAGGGATCATGTCGAAAGGGTCTGTACAAAAGAGAAAATGTAGTGAGTTGTGGAAAGTGTAGCAAGTTGAGTCCAAAGAAGCTGTGGCCAGAGACAGAAGAAAAATACTATCAGCAGACATCTTCCTATAGCACTATCCAAAATATGGTTTGCACGCACATCCTTCCAGTTCAACATTTCTGCACTGGTAGCTCCATGCTAATGCACAAAATACCAGATTTGCTCCATGTGGCAGGACTGTTGCAAAGAACATATTAGCACACATGCTAGACTGGGAAAGTTGAGGCAATCTCCACTGACACAGATGAAAATCTATCTGATGGTGAGTGAACACCACAAAAATTTTTGAGGTCACTTCAAGAAAAGCAAGGCCATTAGGTATCATATTGTCACCAAAGTAATCCCAGAAAGCAGACATATTTTGCCTGAAGACTCCTGAAGATTTTGGAGAACAACTGATGGTTTGCATGCCACATCATTCCAGAGGTGGCCAGCCCAGATGAGTAAAGAGGACCCAGACTGTTTCTTCAGACAGCTGAGTGACTTCCACATACCTGCTGAGGTTTTCCCTGACTCCAGCTGTGAAAGTACTGCCCATTTCATGGCCCAGTACTGGAAAGCTCAGCAAACCAGTACAACTTCCTGACCAGAGGAAGGAAAAGGAAATCCTCATGTGACTAAAGGCCAAAAGGTGGAAAAATCCCTCCTTTTCCTAGGGGAAAACCCTACCGGACAGCATTAACCTGATGTGGTAATTGCCCAGGTGAAATGCAAAACATTCAGTTAGAAAATGTAGTTATCGAAGTGAAGCTGCAGGCTCTAGGGAATTGCTAATATTAGTGCAACTGCTTCTGATAACGCAAAATCCAACTGCAACACGGAAGTTGCGAGTGAGATTGCTAGCAGCAGTCTCAAAAACCCAGCAAGAAAAGGAGAATGCAGGTATAACCCCTGTAATCATCACTGGTCAATGACACTACCGGTGTGTATTCAGCTGCCCAGCTTCCTGTAACTGCCAAACTACAGTCTTATCTTCCAGGGTATCATCTGTAGTCAATGAAGAGAGAGAAAAACTTTTTAGAGGTTAATTCTGAGCGCTGGCAGTAGGGTCCTGGACTATGCCTTTCTCTGATGGTGCCTGTTTCCTGTTGATGACCCTGGAGAGACCTGGGGAGTTCAGCTCTTTGATGGGTGTTCTGTAGGAAGCTGCTTCATGGTAGGTGTTGTAATAACTATTCTCACCATGTCTTTGCATTCAGCAACTAATACTTGCTCTGGACACTGGAGAGGCTTCCTCCACAAACTATTTTGCAGTAAAAATGTAACCAAACTTCCTTGACTTCTTGTAGGGGAATACTTCATGTCTGTGCCCAGTGAGATGGCTAATGTCCCTTTAACAGAGGGACAGGCTCCTTGCATGTGGGTGCCTAGCTGGGTTGAAGAAAAGGGGTCTGCTTGTGAAAGGACTTGTTAAATCAGCTCTTTTTGTTTTCTTCCGTCTTGTGTAAAATCTTCATAGTTGGGCGTAGCCTGAACCCATGCAATGTCAGTGGGACAAAAAAGGCAAAGCTAAAATGACCTTAACTGATGGCCACTCCACAATATTCTACAGAAAATCCTGTTATGAAGCTGAGATAGAGTGCTCTCCAGGTCCTGGCAGCTCTCTTGGCCTGAGCACTTCTAAAGAGATTCATCAAAAATGTCTTACTTACGCAAGCAGGTGTCTTCCTCACCCCAGGGAGAAGCCTTCCAGTGGCAAGCCTTGCAGAGGGGTCAAGGGGAAGCTAAATAAAGATTAAGAATACAGAGTTCAGCCCTCAGCCAGAGAGAAGTCTGCACAGAGTTCCCCAGCAACAGCAGCCTTGACAAGGGGACTTCCAGTGAAGGGGAAACCCCGAGAAATTTCCTTTCAACCACAGCACCAAACATCACCATGGTTTATGAGAGGAGGCAGGCATCTGAATGCAAAGACAAGCTCACAGAGAAAAGCACGAGTAGTCAAGGCTCATACGTTTTGTGCAGGGCTTACACAACCAACTTCCGCCTCTCGTGATTAGGTCTTGTTCTCATGCATATGCAGTACAGCCTCGTGGTTTTCTTCTTGATCCATCATTTACTTATGAGATGTGGTATAGGAAGTCTCTGTGGTAAGGAAAGACCATGAAAAAATAAAGAGATGGGAATGTCATTTCAAGGAGCTGAGGCTGGAAGTATGCTTTCTCTCAGGGTCACTCCAGCAGGTTGTAACATGCCTGCTGTGGCTGAGCATGCCAGAACCGCATCCCCTGTGCGTGGGTGGCATGTGCAGGGGAAAAAAAAGCTTGAGGGGTCCCAAAATACTGGTAGTAGCTGAAAGAATCTCTCTAACACAAGGTTTGCAACTTCATCCAAATCATACTGTGAGCTTGGCAAAAAGGGTTTCAGAGAACCATCTGGTGGTGGTTTGGCATCTCGTGGGAGCTGAGTTCCTAGTTAGTGGAAGATCTGGCCAAACAACAAGGTAATTATGGCTACCATTGCCTTTAAAGATCTTCTTTTGTGGTTGCTTCAGCACAGATGTTTAGATCAGAAGGAGAATGGAGGCTGAATAGTATTCTACTTTTTGTTGAAGGGAAAGCTTTGTGGTGGTTTAGATGGGAAGGTATATGGAACATGAATTGCCATACAGAATTTCTGGTGGTTAAGCATTTGACTCACAGCCTCCAGAACCTGCTACTCTGGTCTATCTTATGAGAGTCAAGAGATACCAGACAAAGTATGGTTGAACATGTATCTTCCTTACTGCTTTGTACATCTTGTTACCTGTATTACACATCATTAAAGCAGTTGTTCTAGAGAATGCAGCATTACAAACGGTGCTGTGGGTCTTTATACGAATATCTTATTTCAATGATGATAGAAATGAAGAGTTTGAAAGACATACAGTACATCTTTTCCTCATGCCTCTTTCTTCTAAGAGAGAAGAAGAGAAGTGCTTAGGAACCATTATAACCCACTGGTAAAATAAATTAGCAAGTCTTCCATTACTCTGCTTCCTATGTGTACCCCTGTAGTGGCTGCAAATATTCACAGTTAACAATTATTGTGAAAGGAAAATAATTTACTTTAAAATAGCACAATTTGGAACATAATGCAGCTACCCTACCTGAATGTTGTGTTGGAAGGATGAACTAAGCTTCACAGACACCTCACAACGTCCAAATTATGGCAGCAGATGTGCCTGCAGTTCTGTTACTGAAGTTTATTTTTCACATCATAATCTCTGCAGTCAAAAATAGGGAACTGTTTTGCAAATGCTTGATTTGGCCTAAACCTTGACAAACCAAGTCTCAGTATGATAGTAGGAGCTAGATGGGATAAGGATATTTTTTGTGAAAATTATGCTTTTTTGAAGATGAGATATGCCAGCATGACAAAAGCATTGGATTTTTCAGCTTCCATCCTCCCATGCTGGGATGTGATGGTGGTATGAGGTTTGAGGGTGGAAGAAGCCCACATTGCTAGTGAGTGAACACTACAAGGCCCTAAACAGGCCTAGTTTTTCCTGTTTTGTTTTGTGTTTTTGTTAAGTAAATTCAAAAAAGATGGTCTTGAATATAAGCACACAATATAAACACTCTCTCACAATGGAGAGACTGTATGTAGTTTTTGGCAGGAAAACAATGGGAATGGGAGGTTCTTGGGAGGGTCCAGAAAACCTCTTCTGAAGACAGGTCTGATAAAGCAAGATTCATAGCATGGGCCTACACTCTCAAAATACCAAGTCCAACTCAGCATGAATGTAGGAGTCTAAGGCCTCCTGACTTTCAACAAGGGAGAGATTTTGCTAATGAGACATAACTGTTGGAGCTTTTTTTCTCTATCTAGGTAGAAAATGATGAAAGAAGTCCCCTCATTAGACTTTCAAAAATGTCTGAGGGCTGTTTTGAGGTGACCTATTATGGGCTAAGTCCTAGAAAGAGATAAGCAATCCAAGGCATTTGCTGTTTGAAGTTGCCAGATCTAAGCTCCCTGCAGTCAGTTGAGAGCAGGAGCTAAACCTGGATGTCTACAGGTGATGGTCAGAACATGATTCTATGAAATTAGTCGTGTTTCACATCAGTAAAAATAAAAAAATATGGTGTTTTTGGAAAGCTTTGTGAGATCTGCCAAATCATGCTAGAGTCATTTCTTCAATCGCTGAGGTATTTGTAGCAAGTTACTCCTAGGGACTGCACTAAAGAACAGATGAGGAATAAGCAGAAGAGGCAGGAGAACAACACACAAATGGTGGGGACATAAGTGACAAATAGATCATGACAATAGGAAAAAGGGAAGATAAAATCCTCCTCAGAACTTACGCTGATCACACGGTTGTTTTCTCGTAGATGGCCATGGTCGAGTCAGTTCTTCCAAGCTTACCTGAACACAATGAGAGTACTAATTCAGGGGACAGTCTAGAAGTGTTCCATGCAGTACACAGTATAGAAGAATTGTTATAAATATCTGTTGCATAGTAAATAAAAAGCTGTCTATTTAAAATATATTGAAAGTGAATATCACATTCTGTGATTCTGTGATCTTAGAACATATCTGTGAGCTTTTGCTTCATTTAGTGGCATTAGTAAATGCCATCTTCCCTTGAACGATGATCATGATTACCTTGTGCCTATTCTTTGTTCTAGGATATAGATGGGACATACTGCACTTGTGAATATGTTCTTGCTACACTCACTTCTGACTGTAAGGTAGAAGAGAACTGCAAAATCATTCTAGTGAGTATTAACTGAAATTTATACATATATTCATTGTATGGCAAAAGTGAGAAAGACTTGGTATTTCTGTGGATATTAACTATTTATTTCAACACATTAGCAGAATGTGAATCTTGAATTTACAAATAAGAATATATGCTCCAGAAACCTGAATCTCATAAATAGCTTTATTTAGACAGGAAGAAGAAATCTGAGTATTGTCTAGAAAATCCATCTTGTTCTAGATGGTATGAGAGCCTCCACTGTAATCAGGTCAGTCAAGTCTGCTGTAGAAGTAGCTGTTTCCCCTCACATTTTCAGTAAATTCACATTTATGTTTCCGTAGACATGTTTATAATACCTACCTAAAGAGTGTCTAGGCGAGCCTTCTTATAACTACTAGAGGCTCTGTTTTTATGCATGCATCCACAAAGAAACTGTCTTGCACATGCAGCTGGAACAAACCTACTGCATAGGCAGTGTAGGAAGTCCAGGCAAGCTATGACACCTTTATAAATTGGACTAATTTCTTAACACATCAGTGTGGCTGTGAGAGGCTTTTTGCTAGGGTGTACAGACAGCTTACATGGCTAATCATGCCTGATGACAAAGTCAATCTTGTTCTGGAACCACACAGAGCTATGTGATGTGCTACATATGACATGAACAGAATGGGGGAGTCAGAGATCTAAGTTGCTAACAGTGAAGCTGGCTTCAAAGTTTATTTACAAATCTTGTCCATTTTATTTGTGGTCTTGTTGCTGAGGCTAATGTAATCACTTAAATCCTGAAACTGAGCTTTCAGAGACAAACATCAAATATTGTGAAACTTGCTGTAAATCATGAGCTCTGGCAACACCACCTTTAAGCTGGCTCTGGAGTTTTATGTTAATACACCTATGGTGGTTTTATACACTACTATTTAGAAAACTTACTATCAAAAAGGTCTATATTCACATTTCCCATCTTTTCTACTTTATCTTACACTTTGTTTTAAAATGATATAGTTCAATAAATGTTATCTGAAGGCCATAGTCTGAATTCCTGGCTCATACTGAATAACACCTTTCTCCACCAGCAATTCCAGAAGAGTCAGGCTCTAGGTGAAAAAGGCCACTAAATCAATCTGAGGGAATGAGGATTAATTCTCTGCCAGGTTAATGTACTCCAGAACTTAAAGACCAGTTCATGCTGCCAAAACTGAATGGTTTCATTTTTCACTTTCTTGGCAGGGATTTGGTGATTTCCCGTATGCCCAAAATATGACTTTGAGGCCTGAAGGATCGAGTAGATGATCCAATAGCATCAATGTCAATGATGCGTGAGAGGATCCTAAATTGGTAAGGAAATAAAAGCTGCTTGTGTAGGCTTTTTCCAATGCTAACTCTTGTGGTACCAGGATAATTTTATTCAAGTATCACAGTATGAGAAAAAAATCTGCCCTGGTAATTGAAACTTTACATCAGGTAATCATTCATTTTAATATGTCAAATGTACACATTACAAGAAACTGTTGAAAAACCCAGACTGGAAAACCCCAGGCCAAACCATATACCTCAAGATTGAAACCGATTTAAATTCAAAGAATAAGTAGCTGACAAAGATAATTTTCATAGATTAACATTTTTCACCTGGGTTTTATATATCTGGAAGAAATATACACTGCATTGGTTATGCATTGATCAAACTTTTATTGTGCCAGCTGTACTTCATAGACCTGAAAAAGTGATTCAAGCAAAACAAAAGAGAACATAAAAGCACAACTATAATGGTTTTAAATCCCAAAGAGGCAATTACAAGTTTGATTCCAGTGATGCAGCTGGACTACATTGGAAAACTAGACACTTTACACATATTAAGTAGATATGAAGGCTAGGACTAGGACTGTAAGTAATAAATCCATCCTGCAGTTTTATTTGTAAAGTAAAGCCCTTTTAATAAGTTGGGAAAATACAGCAATAAAATTCACACTAATTCATGTGTAAAAGGTAGTTTAACAGTGCTGAAATGTGTTAAAGCGGATTTTTTTTTTTTTTTGAGAAAAGTTAGTTACACAATAACTAATCATTTAAATAAAACCAAAGAAAAGTGGACCAAAATAATGTTGCAACAGGAATGAATTATAATTCTTTAGCTTTGTGCATGTCTTAGGGTATAATACAGTGGTTTATATTTCGAATATTTGGGGGCTGGTTTTATAAATAAAAGCTTGGTAATTGCACTATAGAATATTTATCTTTGCTCTGGGGGCTAAAGAGAAGAGTAAAGGGCAGGGCAGCACGTAACAAACCACCCAAACAATGGCACTGAGAGACCCTACATGGGTGGTTCCAACTTGACATCTCCATTTCAGACAGCTAAAATTAGGTGAAATGGGTCCTGCCCTCAACAGGTATTGTAAGACTGATCTATCTTTTCTCTGCTTCTTCTTGTGTGCTGGGTCTACAGCTGGACAGAGCAAGCTGAGGCAGTTCCTGGGCTTGGGAGAAATTTTACATGCGTCTGGACTAAGAACTTCCTTGTAGTTCTTTCTGGATGGAGCAGGGTGTTGAGGGTAACCTCCTTTTCCAATGGCCCAGATTGAACACCAGTGTTTTGGGGGCAGAGTGGGGAGAATATCTAATTATTCTCCAACATTTTGACTCTCAGAAATAAAGAAAACTTAAAATAAAAAAACAAGCACCAAAAAAACCCCTACACAAAACGAACAAACAAAGCCACAACCAAAGCAAACAGACAAACAAAACCAACCAAACCAACAAACAAACAAACCAAAAACTGAAGCACAAATGAAAGTCAACAGAAGAACAAAATTAGCAGATAATGAGAAAAAGAAATAGGGCACAAAATAAGTTTTTAATTTTAATTTTAATTCTTTGTTTTCTCTTTTGGAAACATAGGTTCATTGAAATGAACAATATGAACTGCTTGTAACAAAGGATCAATTTTGATTGTTCTCATGTAATCTGAAACATATATGGGGGGAAAATGTTTTCTTGACATATTCTCTTGATATTTTCAAGAAGAAGAGTTTAGTGGTTTATAATTCAAAACCTGCTTTTATCATGTTATTTTAGTT